>MU863626.1:849137-1128934 GCA_033575675.1 Parathielavia hyrcaniae
CTCAGGGTGTTTATACCACGCCAACAGACAAACCAGGGTATAGCTTTATAGCCACCAACTTGCACGTAGTACAAAATCATTAACAGCTTCAAATTTCTAGCAATCTGGTTTGGTTTGGCTTGGTTTGGTTTGGATTTTTTTGGATAAGGTAGATTTGGTCTGTGCGGAGCGCCGGGGGCGAACCATTTTAGCCCCAGGCAGGAGAAGCCGCCCCCGGCTTCCCAAATTCCCATGTCTAATGGAACTGAATTCATCGCGAATCACCCCCCAGTGAGGAAAAATGAAAGAAAACAGGCCCAGAATGTCCCAGTTGTGTCAATCTTGGTTAATCCTCTCCATGAAGATATCTCCATGCCCGTTAGCACTGAGGTGTCCCAGTGGATTGCTGGGGTCGGGTTGTTCTGTCGTTTTGTGTCCGTCGCGGACTGCTTCGGGGTGGAGCGATGGCAATGTGCTGTGTATGTAAGATGATTGGCAGAGATCTTCCAAGGTGCCCTCTGTTCACTGCAGTTGAAGAACGAGACTGGACATGCAGGCAAGCGTCATCAAAAGCCACAAAGGTGCCGAGGAAAAGCTTGGGGTTGGGCTGCATCTGCAGGAACATAAATTGTGTACCACACCGACTCCCTTTGTTTACGTTTTTCTTCACACCGATATCCGTAACGCTAATATTAATACTCATCCATAGAGTTAACTACTCCTCACAACCCCCGCAGTCGCCATCATGTCTGCTCCCACCGCCGCCAAGTCCGCCAGCGATGAGACGACCGATCTCAGCAAGCAATACGACACGCCGCTGGGCCTCGCCCACACAACGATGCAGGCCCTCAAGGACCGCATCAAGCTGCACTACGACCTGGCCAGCGACTACTACTTGAATTTGTGGTGCGCATTTCCCTTCCCACTGACGCGCCCCTCTCTCCCAACCAGAACCCCTCCCTAAAACCACCACCCCGCCTTTTCTCCTAGGGGTGAACACATCCACCACGGCTACTGGCCCACCGCCGCCTCCAAGGCAACCGACACCAAGGAGACGGCCCAGCTGAACCTGATCCGCCTGCTGCTCTCCATCTCGGCCCTCTCCAAGGAGTTCTACCCAGCAGGAGACGACGACGGCACCACCACCACTACAACCACCACCACCACCGTCACCCCGACCCCAACCGCATCAGAACCACCCCTCCGCGTCCTCGACGTCGGCTGCGGCGTAGGCGGCACCTCGCGCCACCTGGCCTCGACGCTGGGCGCCTCCGTGACGGGCATCACCATCTCGGGGAAGCAGGTGCAGATCGCGCGGCGGCTGAGCAAGGCCGCATCTTCCTCGCCCTCGTCCTCGTCCGAGGCTGGGACCGGGACCTCATCCAATCTGGAGAAAGGGGAGCACCAAGGGGATGTCATCCCCGTCGGGAGCAGCGGCGGGCAGGCGCGGTTCCTGGAGCTCGACGCCGAGAAGATGGGGGAGTACTTTTCGTCGTCCGGCGGGTTCGACGTGGTGTGGGTGAGCGAGGCGCTGTCGCATTTCCCGGACAAGACGCGCTTCTTTTGGGATGCGGCGCGCTTGCTTGATGCGGGGAGGGAGAAGGGCGAGGGGGGTAAGAGTAAGGGCTCTGGGCGGCTGGTGGTGGCGGATTGGTTCCGGGCTGAGGGGCTGGGGGAGGGCGAGTTTGAGAGGGATATCAAGCCTATTGAGGGTTCGTTTTTTTCTTCTTTTTTCGCTTCTTTTTTTCTGTTTTTTTCTTTCTCTTTTTACACCTTTTATTTTGTTACGAGCGGTGTGTGGTGTGGGTTGGTTGTGTTCTGGGAAAGGGTGTTTGGCTGACGCTCCTCAGATGGCATGCTCCTCCCGCCACTCTGCACGCAGCAAGCGTATGTCGACATGGCGAGGGCTGCCGGCTTGGAGCTGCTGGGCGGGCCAAAGGATATCAGCAAGGACGTGAGCAAGACGTGGTATGTATCTGTTTCCCTTGCTCCTTGCTCTGTAACTTACCGGTCCAGGGACATCTCGTGGTCGCTGGTGCAGAACCCCTCGCTGTGGGCGTTCGCCTTCAGCCAGGGCCGGGACGGCATCGCCTTCTTGCAGGCCTTTCGAGCCATGAGAAGGGGCTACGCGAACGGGAGCTTCCGGTACGCCGTCATGGCGTTCGTGAAGCCGTGAGGGACCGATGCTTTAGATACCGATACTGATTGGGTATTGCGTGGGAAATCCCGCGTCGCGCCCAGCTAGACGGCGAGCTAGCGATGCGATGTAATCAGAACAAGACTCTGATATGTAACCCCCTTCCATGCGCCTTCCCATACCAAGCAAACCCCAGCAGCCACCCACCGATATACCCCGTAGAAACGCCTGACCGGCCGCCGACCCAGCCCATCAGCCCTGTGTCCTTTCGTAAACTGCACGGGGTATTGTATCATTATACGAACTGCAAACAAACGACCGACGCCAGAAAATATCCATTCAGTCTCACTCAGACCAGCAACCGCCGCTTCACGGGCGTGGCAACGGGATCTCCGTTGAGGGTCACTGGCTTCTTGCCAAAGGCAGCCTTGCCAAGGGCTTGGATTTTGCTGAGTAGATGACTATCGCGAGTTAGCACCGGTGATGCGTGGGCTGTCTTGGGGTTCAAGCAATTCAACAATCCTCAGATAACCCGCAGAGTCGAGATCATAAATCGAAGATCTGACTCGGCGTGCTACGAGTGAAGCAAAAGGGTGCGGGCATTGATGCAGGTGTTATGTACCTCTGGGACTGGGGTGCATGTAGATGAGCAGGAGGACAGGGGGAAAGTAGGCGTACTTGATCGGCATGTGCCCACGGCTCTCCTTGAGAGCCAGATTGATCTTCTCGGCCTGCGTCTCATGGACCTTGAAGTGCTCCTTGATCTGCTGCTGCGCATCTTCTTCGTTGGCCGACCTGACAACATGCGTGCAGCCCTCTTCCTCGCACAACCAGGTGCCGTCGGGCCCGCTCGGCGACGTCGTGGGGATCCGCTCGGCGTGCACCACGACCCGGACGGCGCCCTCGGGCAAGGGCAGGCGCGATCCCGCTGCCAGGTCTTGGTCGGCAACCGCTTCGTCATCGCTTGTGTCCTCTGGCTCCTCGGGTTGCTCGTCCTCGTCGCTGGCACGGGGTATGGTCTTGGCCGATTTCCTGCCCCGGCGACTCCCGTTGACTTGGTCGTCGACTTGGGAAAGCGGTCGCTTCTTGGCGCTTGCCGCTAAGCGCAGAGTGGCTCCTTTGCCAGACCGGCGGCCGCGTTGAGGCGCAGCGTCGCCCTCCGACTCCTCGTCGCTGTCATTCCGCCATGCCTTCTTGACCCTTGATTTGAGATTGATCGCCGGCGGAGGCTGTAAGGCCGGCTTGGCTGAGAGGCCCGTTTTGGGGCCGGCCCTCGTCCTACGATGAGTCATCGCTGGGATCTTGGCCGGGTCAAGCGGCTCTGTCGGGTTCCAAGGACGTTTGGCAGTGTCTGCAAGCCACTGATACCACGGCGTGCCCTTCCATTCCGCGGGCACTCGTGGCAAAAGCTCCTTTGCATAGTACGCGACGGTTTCTGTAGCGTGATGGTACTTGTTGATCTTGCACTTGAAATACAGTTTGCCGTGGATTGTCTTGGGCACTGCCTCCCGCATGTTGGTCTCGGTTCCGATCTCCAGTAGGACGGACAGCAGCCGGTCGACGGGATCCTCAGGCTCTGCCTCCGACGTGGGTGTATCTCTGGGCGAGTCCTTGGGCGCTTGGGCCGGCGCCGGAGGCCCGTTCAAACTTGATGGGGGCTGTGGCTGAGCGGCTAGCCTGTACTTCTCTGGAAGCGGCACTGGGGTCTCGGTGGTTTTGGGCGTGCTTCTGTTGAGGGACTGTGGTTGCGGGCTGCGCGAGCGCTTCAACGTAGGGCCCCGCGGTTCGGCTTCGACCTCGCTATTCCTGCTGCTTGCCCTAGCCGACCTGCTTCGTGCTTTTTGCAGAGGCCCGCTTCCGGCCCGATTCGGCGTCTCTGGGGGAGGTAAGGGGACGAGTACCCCATTGGCGGCTTTCGTGGTAAAATTCTATCCATAGATGGTCAGAAGTGGACGATGCCCATTGAGTCAGAGGTAAGAGCTTACCTTGTGCTGCCCGCGCAACCAATTGGCAAATGCTGATGTCTCCCAATCCAGGGCGTTCTCCCTTTGGAAGTGGGCAATCAGGAAAGGGGCCCATTTGTGACACAGCGCTTCGACCTCATGCCGCAGGATGCCGTCACCAGCCCTGACGGCGTACTTGAGAAACACGCTGTCCAACGGCGGCGGCGGCACCCGGCCCTTCTTCTTCTTTTTGTAAGGCTGGATGTAGGCTTCTTCGACCTCGAATGCGCTGTAATAGAGTGTGATTGCTTCCATGACTTGTTCGTACATGCGCTGGTATTTGGCCGACGGTTTGATCTCGAACCAGCCCGTGTCGCCCGAGACCCAGAAGGAGAGCGGGCCATCTCCGATGGAGTACTGGCTTGATTTGGGAATCTCGATGTAGCCAGTCTTCACACTGGGGTGGACCACTGCAAGGCAGTTAGCACCGTCTCGCCCAACAGAAAGAGTGACCGGATGGAGAGTGCTCACGGTTAGCAAGATAGTCTTTGTCGGGCTCCTCGAGAAACCCTTGGATGACCATGGTTCCATGGACATAGTCGATGAGGGGATTGGCCAGAGTCTCGCCATCCGCCCGGTAGATTGTGGCATCCTTAATGACATAGCAAGGACACTTGGGGTCTTCGATGTTGGCCGGTTCGAGCAGCGACGTCTCCTTGGACCACCGAATCTGGGAGCGGTCGGCAGTCGAGGTCATCGACGCCGGAGATGCCCTCTGCCGTCGAGGTCGCCCCGTCATCGCAGCGATTGTCTAAAGGACGCTTGTCGACCTTTGCAGCAGGGGAAAATCGCCTGTGGCGGGTGTCTGGCGATGAAAAGGTGAGGTCCTGTCAGCAGTTGGAACAGGGCAGAAGTGGCATGAATGTGCTGGGATAATGCGCCGACTACCGCGTCTAGAGCCGGCGCACGCTCTCAGGGCAACGCGACCACCAACGCGGATTGATGAAGTGGGGTTGAGCATCGAGGTAGTGATGTACCAGATACTTTCTCAACAGCCTGGAATCCGGAAACAACGCGCAGCGGTACCTAGTCTTACGAGCTACGCAGGTTCCTGGCACTTCGCACGGGTACCTATTTTGCCATGGACCCATGCCGCTCCAATCGATAAGAGACAGATAACGTTGAATCGCAGCTGCAACGGGCCAGCGGTCTCTCTTGCTGATCCCAAAAATTCCAGGAGATCATTCTGCGAAGAGAGAAGCAGTCGGGATTAAAGCTGGCAACGCTGTCAACCTTTTTCTGCCGTTGCTACTTCTGGTGAGGAAACTCCATGCTCTTGATGAAACTTCGGGTTGAATGAGCAGGCAATCTATGAACTTTCCCCTCCCATGAGGCATCCCCAAATCGCCAAGATGGCCGCCGAAAAGGTTCTCGAGGGCATTTTCGGTTCGTAAACTCCCTGCCGCGACGAATCTGATTGTCAATCACTGACTCGAAAAACAGCCATAAACAAACCCTTCGGTATGAGCTCCGCCCAAGTCATCCGCGACTGCCAGACCTACTTCAACCCGTCCGCCGTGTTCGCGCCCCTCATAACACAAGAGTCGGCCATGCGTGAGAGGGAGTCCCAGTTCCAGAAACGGCGGCGGGGCAAGGCAAAGAAGGAAGTCCGAGTTAAGATGGGCCACGGCGGCACCCTCGACCCCCTAGCCACGGGCGTGCTGATCCTCGGCGTCGGCAAGGGCACCAAGTCGCTCCAGAACTTCCTCACCTGCACCAAGACGTACGAGGCCGTCGTCCTCTTTGGAGCCAGCACCGACACGTACGACCGCACGGGCCGCATCATCAAGAGGGGCCAGTACGACGAGGTCACGCGACAGGCTGCCGAGAAGGCTCTCGACGGCTTCCGCGGCAAGATCAGGCAGATGCCCCCGCTTTACTCGGCCCTCAAGATGGAGGGCAAGCCCCTGTACGAGTACGCGCGCGAGGGCAAGCCGATCCCGCGCGAGATCGAGACGCGAGAAGTCGAGGTCGCCGAGCTGGAGCTGGTGGAGTGGTACGAGCCCGGCACGCATAGCCACCGGTGGCCGACCGAGGAGGCGGAGCAGGCCGAGAAGAACCTGGTCGACTCGGTGTGGCGCGTGGCGAAGCGGCAGGCCGAGTTCGACGAGGGGCTGATCAAGCTCACGCCGGAGCAGCAAGAGGAGGAGATCAAGGCGCTGGCCGAGTACGACAGCAAGAAGCGCGAGGCCGAGGAGCGCGTCGACAACCTCGTCAGCGACGAGCAGCCGGCCGCCAAGCGCAAGAAGACGAACCAAGGGCGGGCGGAGCCCATGATGTCGGGTGCGCTGGGGACGCTGCCCCCGAAGGGCAGAGGGTCCGACCTGGTTCCTCCGCCTCCCGCGCCCAACACGCCGCCCCCGTGGGAGGGCAAGGGCCCGCCGGCGGCCAAGATCAGGATGACGGTCACGTCGGGCTTCTACGTGCGCAGTCTGTGCCACGACATGGGGGAGAAACTAGGGTGTGGCGCCATGATGGCTGAGCTGAGCCGGACGCGGCAGGGGCAGTTTGTCCTGGGCAGCGCGAACTGCTTGGAGTATGACGAGCTCCTCAAGGGAGAGGACGTCTGGGGGCCGAGGGTCCGTCAAATGTTGGAGCTGTGGAATAACCCGCACGCCAAGCCGGAGCCCAAGGAGAGCGAGTCGAGCGCGCCCCCGGTGGGTGAGGAGAGCAAGCCTGCCGAAGAGGGCAAGGTCGACCAAGAAAGGAAGCCTGCTGGGGAGAGCAAGGCAACTGACGATGCCAAAGTCATCCCTGAGTCGGAGATAGCCAACACAGCCGAGCGGGCAAGTGAGCAGGGAGCCGCCACAGAGGCTTAAGTAGTGGTAGCTGGCAGGCCAGGTCTCGTCACTTTCGTGTGAAGCACGGAATACTCCTCGGCTGTATCAACCAACCGGTGTGGTCGCCGTTCATCATAGGGAGCGGGCCGCAGAGCCGGTTCTAAATATGAAGCGAGTCTCGCTCTGCAGTAGCGATAGCATTTGATTCAAGATAGCGTTGCTTGATCTCGACTCCCCTTTTCCAGTCCGTAACATGCAACCCAGAGAACTTGTGTGTTTTGCTTGCCCGTGTCCCCTTCCCAGTCGTCCCATGGTATCCTGTCGTAATCCATTTTCCATACCCAACCCATATCCAACCCAGCACTCACGCTACCCATACAAATACACACCGTCATACATATCAAACATATCATATCATAACCACACCACACTCCCCTAACACCGCTCTTCCACCCACACCTACCCACACCCAACCATCTTATACCTCCCTCCGCCCCACCTGCAAACCCTCCTCCGCAAGAACCTCCCTCACCCTCTCGATCCTCCCCACCGCCCGCTCGAGCTTCTCCAGCCGCCGCCGCTTGTCCCCCTCCCTCCGCTCCAGCTCCCCGACGCGCTCCTCCAGCTTGGCGCGCGCCCGCCGCTCCGTCGCCACCATCTCGTTGGCCTGCTCAAACAGGCTGGCGCTGAGTTCCTCCACCTCGCGGCTCGTCTCGGTCAGCCAGCCCTCGGCCTGCAGGCGCAGCGCTTGCTCGCGCGAGAGCGCGCTGAGGAGGTCCTCGGTCGTGAGCTGGGCCGAGGTCGGGAGGGAGGGCGGCGGGGTCGAAGGGCGGTGGTTTAGTAGGAGGCTTGGGTAGGAGGCTGAGGAGGGGAGGGAGGGGATTGGGCTTGGGACTGTTGGTAGAGGTCGGTTGTTGTTGTTGTTGTTGTTGTTGTTGTTGTTGTTGTTGTTGTTGTTGTTGTTGTTGTTGTTGTTGTTGTTGTTGTTGTTGTTGTTGTTGTTGTTGCTGCCGGGGCCGGTCGGTTTGAGGGTCGGTGGTGGTTGGGGCGGGGATTTGCGCGAGAGGAGGGCCGAGATGCGGGTTGCTGCGCTCGTGGTGAGGAAGGAGGCGCGCGAGGGGGTTGGTGGGCCGGCTGCTGTACTGGGAGGGGTGGGGAGGGAGGTTTGTTGTCGGTTCTGTGTCGGTTGTGGTGGTGCGGAGGTTTGTGGTGACGGGGTTTGCGGGCGGGACTCGAGCTGGGCGCGCAGTTTGGCGAGCTCGTCTTCGTAGTCGGCCCAGCGGTCGACGGCGGCCGAGACTTTTTGGTTGAGGAGGCGGACCTGGGCTTCGAGGTCGGTGATTCGCTTCTGGGCGCTGAGCAAGGCGGCTTGTGCTTCTTCGAGGGGCGGCATGTCCACGCCGTAGCCGCATTTCGGGCAACAGGGCGCTGGCCCTGCCATGGTCGTCAACGCGCGTGTGCTTGCGGCGGGCATGGCGGCGACTGTCATGGCTCGAGATGGGCCTGATATGTGTATTTCGAAGTATGTTGCATTCGGCGAGTACTATCCAATGTAGACAACCCAAGACGGGAGACGATGGCGGCCAATTTGGTTTGTCAAGTCAATCAAAAACAAAAAAGCGCGAAAGAGAAGCAGCCCGACGAGGGGTGGCTGGTTCACCGTCCCTGGCCTTGCTCTTGGCATTCAGGGATCCGACTGCTTGCTCTGACGTCGCGCATTGTCCGGTTCCGAGTCGAGCATGGCTCAGCCCCACGATCGACGGCATGTCCCGATGTCAAAACTCAGGGTCTGAACCCAACCCTGGTTCATGACGCCGGGTAACGGAGCACTCCCGCGCCCGTACTGTACTACGTGGGTAAGGTACGATGTACGGAGCGTGACTTGGACCCTTGCTAACATATCCATAACGGAGTTCGCGCCGTTCTTTGCTGACCTTTTTTTTTTTTTCAGAACAAAACACCGTGTTCTTTCCGACTGTAGCCTGCCACCACCCGCTACCTAGGTAGTCAACAACCCACCAGTGGCAGTTCTGCTTGGAAAACAGAGATAAGGTAATCGAGTGCGGAAAGAGCACTTCAAGCAAGGTACTTGTACCTTGACCAAGCTAAATGCTAACTTCCAGGTTGAAACTGACGAGCGACTTGAAGGGTAAAATATAGGTCGTCAAGCCTTTACATTCAACGGCTTCCCTCACCTTCCAAAAGCACTCGCCACCACTCCATATGACAAAGGGAATCCAGGGCAACCCAAAACCACGCCCAAGAAGGTTGGCTCGGCTGGAAGAACGAACTGTTAGAATACTGCACGCGTGCAGGAACTGGCAGATGGCCTCGATCAACTTTGATGACGGTCCAGTGGTAGAGACAACGCCTTATCACCCAGCGCGGTATTACTGCACAGGCTTTTGACCATGTCGCATTCGTTGGACGAACGACTGGAGCAGCTCGTCCTCAAACACATCGGTATTCTCAACGATTGATGTACGGAACCAACCCTGGTTGCTCGCGCGGCTGAGTTGAGCACCACGACCCAATGGGACACATCAGTTTGCATGCACCTTGATGCACGACAGCCGCGATGGCGTCGAGGGGCTGTGCAGCTCCCCCAACCCCGCCCGGGCTCCAAAGGCGCTGGCCATGCCCCCTTCATCAAGCAGGACGAACCTCTGAGGGCGATCGACATTCTGTGTAGTTCGGTCAAGTCTCATCTTCCTAGTCGTTCGATAGCGCTCCGGCGACAATGGAGTGGTTCCGACGGCGGCCATGGAGAGGCAGACCTGCTCAGGAGCATCCACCGGAAACGGATTAACGGCTAGTTTCGTCTGAAATCAAACCCTACACCCCCAAGAGCCCTCCGGACCCTTCTTTCCCGGACGGAGTCAAGGGTCTACACGACTGCCCCGACGCCACAGTCGACGTTTGCTTCATCCACGGTCTGGCTGGGGACCGCGAGAGCACATGGACGGCCGAGGGGCAGTCCGCACCCTGGATTAAGACTCTCCTGCCGTTCAAGCTCGACCGGGCGCGGATCCTGACGTACGGCTACAACGCAAAAGTCGTGCGCAGGTCTGTCGCGTCGTCCAACCGTTTGATCGACTATGCTACGGACCTTCTGACCGACCTGACGGCCGACAGTGCCCGTTGCATTGCGCCTACCCGCCCCATCATATTCGTGGCCCACGGCCTGGGCGGCCTTGTCTGCAAGCAGGCCATCCTCCTCTCGCGGAATAACCCCGACAGCCATCTCCAAGGTATTTTCCACTGCACCATAGCCATCGCCTTCATGGGCACTCCCCGCAAAGGATCGTGGATGGCCGACTGGGCCAGGATCCCGGCTTCTGCTCTTGGTTTTGTCGAGTCGGTCAACAAGTCGCTGCTGGCAGTTTTGCAGACAAACAGCGAAGCACTCGAGCTCATTCAAGTCAGCTTCTGGTCAATGATACGGGAGCGGCAAAAGGCCAATCAGCCTCCCGAGGTCGCATGCTTCTTCGAGCAACTGCTACTGCCTGGATTTGGCACCGTCGTGTCCAAGGAATCCGCCACCCTCGAGGCCTACAGCGCCATTTCCATCCACGCCAACCACAGGGAAATGGTCAGGTTTGCTTCTGCCGAAGACAACGGGTTCAGGAGGTTGTTGGAAGAGCTAGTCAGGTGGAAATCCCAAGTCGGTAAGGAGAAGTGCCAGATCCTGCTCCCGAGAGAAAATGCACTCGCTAAGTCTTTTCCGGAGGCCAGATCCTAAGTGAAACCGCCTATGACTGCCTCAAATTGCTGGCCTTTCCGCAGATGCAGGATCGTTCCCATGACATTGGCAGTGCCCTCGACGGGACGTGCAGCTGGCTGCTCGAACACACGGAATACAAGGGCTGGGCGGCCAGTGATCGGGGCTTGCTCGGGATCAAGGGAAAGCCGGGTTCAGGCAAGTCGACGCTGCTCAAACATGCTGTCGACAATCATGGCGCTAGAGATGGCGCCCTCGTTCTCTCATTCTTCTTTCACGGCCGCGGCGATGAACTGCAAAGGACACCTCTTGGCCTCTTCCGGTCCATCCTTCATCAACTTCTTGGGCAGGCCCCCGCCGCCTTGCAGAATCTAGTCGACAGCTTCGGAAGAAAGGTCAAGGAGAACGGCAAGCCGGGTCAAGACTGGCATTGGCGCGAGGGGGGACTGCGGGCATTCCTGGATTCGTCCCTTCCGAAGATTGCAAATACCCGACCAGTCTGGTTGTTTGTCGACGCCCTGGACGAATGTGGCAAAGAGAACGCGGTCGGGCTTGTGAAACTTTTCAAGAGGTTGCTGAAGCGTGTTGACTCCCAGGACGTGAGCCGACACCAGCTTCGCATCTGGTCGCCACTACCCAAACCTGGAATCAGACGAAACTATGTGCCGGCTTCCCCTTCTTGCGCTACGCCACAACCTCGTGGTTAGAGCATGTGAAGCATTGCGATGCCGGAACGTCTCTCATGATGAGCTTTTGGATCTGTCTGGTTGACCATCTAATTCTCTCGTGGAAGTATGGGTGCGGGTCTACAGGCCCATTCACTCGTATGATCCTGAGGTTGTTCGAGGAGCTAATTTGGTACACGTGGTGGCGCATCATGGTCTACTGGGGCTATTACGGGCCATGTTACGAAGAGCAGGTGGAGCTGCTATTGATCTGGACGCGAAAGATGCCTGCGGCACCCCGCTGCTGTGGGCCGCCGCGGCGGGACACGAAGCCATTGTCAAGCTTCTGCTCAGCACGGGTAGAGTCGACGTCGATTCGCGGGGTATATCGGACTTTACATCCCTGTGGTGGGCTGCTGAAATCGGCCACGAGGGCATCTGCAAGCTGCTGCTCAGGACGGGTAAAGTCGACATCAATCACCTAGACGCAGCCGGCCTTACCCCGTTGGCAGCAGCCGCCATAGCGGGGCATGTGGCCGTTATAAGGTAACGTCGATGTCGACTCGAGGAATGACAATGGCATGACCGCGCTATCACGCGCCGCTCTCTTCAAGCGCACAGCCGTTGTACAGCTACTGCTCGATACGGGCAAAGCCGACATCAATCCGGAGGATTGTAATGGCGACACCACTGTCGTTAGCCGCCAAACGTGGGCACGTGGACGTTGTCGAACTACTGCTCGATACTGGCAGAGCTGACGTCAATACGAAGGATGCCGATGGCCGAACACCGCTGTCGTTGGCCGCTATTCAGGGCCATGTGACTGCTCGATACAGGCAAAGCTGACATCAATACGGAGGATTGCAAAGGCCAGACACTACTGTCGTTAGCTACCAAACGCGGCTGCGCGGACGTTGTCAAACTACTGCTCGATATTGGTAAAGTCGACGTCCATTCGAAGGATGCCTATGGCCGAACACCGTTGTTTTGGGCCGCTCTTCACGGCCACGCGGCCGTTGTGCGGCTACTTGAGTCGGCGAAAGTAGGCTGACAACCAGTTCGCCCCATACTTGAGTCCTCTTCTTTCAGCCATTGCCGACGGGCTCAACCCATTGCATGCAATCCAACCCAGGTTGTTGCTAGTCCGGAATTTGACGAGGAAACAAGAGGGGCTAGACGACTTTGGGCAGTGGAGGAGGACGCGAAGGAGACCATTTCAACGTGTTCCTCCCCGGGACAGGGGAACAGGGTCTACTATTTTGTTGTTGGGTTCGATAACATGGTTGGATTTTCATCTGTTTGGTTTCTCAGCTTCCCTAATTAGAATACATACATATTACCAACAGCCCGCACGCAACAACTCCCTAGCGGGGAGAAAAAAAGCACAGAGATATTGGTTACCCCGTCGCAACCATAACATCTCGATATGGGTTCTCATCCGGCCTGCAAGGGTGCGGTTTTCCTGTATAGTAAATAGTTGAAGGACCAAGCCGGAAGGATGAGTTCCGGACTGTTGGATAGAGGGTACACAGGGAACGCCTACACAGCGCTTGCGCTGTGAAGGCGCAGCACGGGAGAGGATGCATTGCATGTAAAGCAACGAGGAGGGACCGCTTGCTCTAGCTGAGCGAGGCATAAGCCTCTGCGGTGTAAGATTAATAATAATAATAATAAATAGTTGAAGGTCCGGCACGCCCCAGGGCATAGCGGTGTAGGAATAATAATAGTAACATAATCAACATCTGGACGTGTCCATTAGCTGCACCTAGGTACTGCAATCGACTGAGTGGCCTGGACGACCTGGTTGCAGCTCTGTAGCACCCTGGATGATGCCCGAGTGCATGCTTGCTATGCACAGGGCCGGGCATCCTGGCATGTAATCACCGTCTAAGCCCTTCGTCGTCCAAACATGGCAAAGCCAGAAGTCCCAGAACTTTGAATGACGCCTTTGCCAGAAGTCAGATCAGGGAAACAGGGAGGGCCTCCAGTTGAGCTGGCGCCATGCTATTGCGATGAGACCAACGCACCATGTCATGCCCTGAAGATCTCCCCAGGCTCGCATGCAGCCAATTCCCGGCTGCGTGACGTTCGTTCTGACGGTTGTCTCTCAACGGATCGGAACGGGTTGCCGCTAGTCGCAGCCAATCCGTCGTCGAAAGCCCCTGATCATCGACATATGCTTCGATGAATCCCATATGCCAACGCCAAGCTCCTCCGCGCTCACTGAGGCTGCGCAACCTTCCTCAGCTCCATCAACCCGGACTTGGGATCCATCAATTCCTTCCAGCTCACGGGCACCATCGTATTCCCAGCCTCGCTCACAGCCGAGATAACACCCAGCTCATTCCTCGTCGTCGATAGGTAATAATTCGTTTGGTCACCAAGCGAGATCTGTTCAAAACCGCCACCTCAGTCAGCAATCAACCAAAACCTTCCCACCTTCCCTCTTTCATTCCAAGGAGGGCAAGAAAAACTCACCACCTCAGCCCGGACGACATCCCCCGGCCGAAAACTCTCATAGATCTTGACTCGATCCTTCTCCGTCGCCCTCACGTCCTGCACCCGTATCAACCCCTGCCACTCCGCCTCCAGCACCGTGTCCCCGCACACGAGAATCGCGACGACGGCCTGCCGCGGCGTGATGCGGATCACCCGACACAGCACCACGTTGCCCACCTCAGGCAGCACCTCCCTCTTCTTCTTCTCCCTCCTCCCACTTGTCCCCACGCTACCCTCTGCATTGGAAGACGAAGGAGCCGAGGCTAATTGTGTTGCTGGCGTGACGGAGAGGGTGGGCAGCTCGGCGGGCGCCGGGGCGGGCGTGATCTTGGTGAGCCGCTTGGCCGGGCCCAGGGCGCGCGCGGGCTGCGTGATGTGGACTTGGCCTACTAGGGAGGCGTGCAGGTTGGACTCGTGCAGGTGCGTGCCCGGGCCGGGCTGGTAGCGCGACGCGGGGCCGAGGAGCTGGCCTGGGATGGCGAGCGTGGGGGGTGTTGTTGTCGTCATTGCGTGCTATCGTTATCGATTGCGATGGGCTCTGGTAGATTGGAAATGGGATTGTTTGCTGTTGCCCGCCTGCTGTACCGTGTGGTGAGGTTTCTGTTGTGACCTGTGGAATCCGGGGAGGCCTGGATGCGTGATGTGGTTTGCGATTGAAGCTGCGAAGTTCAGCGAATGGTGATTGTGATTCTTGGCGCAGTCGGGTGCTGGAGTTCCGGGTGGTTCGAGAGAATCGCGAAAAGTGAGCCCATTCATGCGCAGAAATCCTGCCGCACGGTCAACCATGGTCCTCTTTTGGGATCTAGGCCAGCCTCTTATTCGCTGGATCCTTGGTGGAGCACCGTTGATCGGCACTCGGCAGCAACCCTGGAACGCCCTGGTACCTTTTTTTTTTCGCTCCGCTTTCCTCAGGGGCCAGCGCGACGCGCAACAACACAACCCTACCTACCTTCTTAATCCCCAGCATCGCCAATTCTTCTGAGGAGCTTTTCCCTACCTTTTCTCTCCCCCCCCGCCTTCCCCTCACACCCTCACTCCAAGGTCCCCGTCAGTTGCAATGGCGCCGAAACCGTCCTCGTCCTCCGGCATGGGCGGCTGGCTCAAGTTCCTGGCCATCCTGCTGGGCGTGCTGACGCCGGTCTACTACCTCCTGGAACAGAACCTGGAGCGCTTCTACATCTTTGAGCTGGACCAACTGAACGACGTAGCCCAGCGCGGTATCGCGGCTCACGGCAACGACACGCGCGCCATCGTCAAGCACATTGTCGACGAGCTGGCCGGCCAGGTCAGCCTGACGAGCTTCGTCAACCGTGACGAGGAGTGGATCTTCAACAACGCCGGCGGCGCCATGGGCGGCATGTATATCATCCACGCCAGTACGTCCCACCCCTCCCCCATCCCCAATCGCCACACTCATACTAACGACTACCCCCCCTCTCCAGGCGTAACCGAATACCTCATCATCTTCGGCACCGCCGTCGGCACCGAGGGCCACACGGGCCGACACACGGCCGACGATTACTTCCACATTCTCACGGGCACGCAGATGGCCTACGTTCCCGGCGAGTACGCGCCCGAGGTTTACCCGCCCGGGTCGGTGCACCACCTGCGCCGCGGCGACGTCAAGCAGTACAGGATGCCCGAGGCCTGCTTCGCGCTCGAGTACGCGCGCGGCTGGATCCCGCCCATGCTCTTCTTCGGCTTCGCCGACGGCCTGACGAGCACGCTCGACCTGCCGACGCTCTGGCGCACCACGTGGGTCACAGGCAAGCTGATGCTGGGGAACCTGGCAAGGGGCAAGTTTTGAGAGGGAGGTTGATGGCGGCTGGCGCTTAGAAGAGAAAAGGGGAATGGGCCAAGGGGGTTCCGTTATTGTATATCAATGAGAGGTTAGAGCGCGGCCGGTCGATGATTTGTCGCCGCGCCGGGTTAAGTGTTTTTGGGGCTCGGGCGGGATAGAGATGGGCTAAATCAGGGTGCACCGGGGACATAGAGGCCATGTACTGTATCAAGACACTTGTATGACCAGCTAATTCATAATAGAACCCTCGAGGGTTCATTGCCTCAATATTGACGACCCATGTCCGGTCTCGAGGACAAGTATCGGGGGTGGCACTCCTCCTTATTGCGGCACAAGCACCCGGACGTTGCTCTCACCCAGCCGGGCATGATAATACATGCGTTCAAGCTCTCATTTGGAACGCCAAAGTGGCTAGTCCTTCATGTTAGAAACATCAACCCCTCCCTAATGCTGCCCATCACCATTTTTTGACTCTTGTTTTTTCAGATACCACCAAGGCCGACCGCGACGGTGTCCTCCAACGCCGATATGAAAAGAACTTGCATGAATGTTAAGTACAAAGGCCAAGAACATCCCTTGTGCCCCTCGACCACCCGCTCGCCAAAAGACGCCCTTCTCGAATAAACCTAGCACCGTTTTGATTCGCCGCCCTCCAGGCCCAAATGATGTTGGACTGCTATGAAGTTCCGGTGAAGAGCTGTGTGGAGATGGAAATAGATGGAGATTGGAAGCAGATAACTGTGAATGGACCGGGGAGTTCGTCGGCAAGGCTTCGGCGGGAGTGCCGCTCCTAGGCAAGCCACTCCTCGTCGTCCCGCTTGAGGCCCCGCATGACCAAGCCGTCGTCCTCATCCTCGCCGTCCGACTCGAGGCTGACTTGGGCAAGAGTGGTGATGTAGCCGTTCATATGGTGTGGGTGGGCGGTACCGTTGCCATTCCGGTGTGAATTGTTGCCACCTCCGCCGTCGTCGTCCTCGGGAAGCATCCACGTCAGCCCGTTGGCCTGTTCCTCCAAAGGGAAGACCTCTCGCGCGTACTCCTCCAAGCCCCGCGGACCCTCCCAGAGCTCGAGGGCCACCCGGGGGCAGCTGTTCTCCAGCTCTATGTCGCCAAAGTATGGGGGCTGTTTTTTGGGGTCGCTGTAGCCCAGGGCAAACAGCGCCTCGAGCGCTTCTAGTTGGCAGCGGTAGCCCTCCGGGATCTGAACCTTGATCTCGATCGGCCCGTGGACGTAGCGCACTGGCCGACCGACTCCCCGTGAGAAGAGCTCGCAGGCCTCCTTCGGGGTGAGCATCTCGTAAGCGAGGCCGATGCGCTTGCCGCCGCCCCACTTTCTCACGCCGTCCTTGAAGATCTGCAGCACGGCGGGCCCGACATCGTGTTCCGCATCGAGCCAGGGGAGCTTGACGTCGGGATGGAACGGGGCCTGCCAGACCCACGAGCCGTCTTCTTGTAGTTCGGTGCAGAAGAGCGGATATGGAAGTGATGTGAAGTTGTTGTTGTAAATACCCGTGTAGACAAAGGTCGCTGGAAGCCCGATTTTCTTGACATAGGCCTCGACCTGGTGCTTGGATGCCCAAAGCGGCACTGATGGCCACGCCTTGTTGTAGGCGTGGTGGTCTGGCATGGACGAGTAGATGTAGTGCTGGATCCCGGCCTTCTTGGCCGCGTCGGCGAGGGCCTCTCCGATCTTTTGCTCGTCCCCGTAGAAGGTGGTGTTGATGAAGGCCAGCTGGGCGCCGCGGAACAGCTCTGAGATGAGGGCGTGGTTGACGCCGATGCCGGAGATTGGGCCGTTACGCGTCACGTCCACGTCCATCTTCTCGATAGGGCGGGCTTTTGTGTACAGCTCGCCCTCGAGCACCGTGACGTTCGGGTTCGTGGCCACTTCTGTGGCGACGACGCCCTCGAGATTCCTGAGCTGCGCTCGTACATGGTATCCGACTGCGGTGGCAACGCGGATGAACGAGGCGGCCTGCCTACCGCTGGCATTGATGACGGCGATGGTCTTGTTGGGCGAGGGCATTGGTCGCTTCGCCGGACGGAAGGTCAACGAATTATTCCTCGAGGTGAGCGGCGAGGCTTCCGAGTATGATGACCGAGAATGCTTGTGTCGTCTCTCTTCGTTGCTGGTGCTGGTCACTCTGATGTCTCGAGGAATCGGCCTGATGGCGAGCTCCGAGCGCAGTTCGGCCGCCATCAGGGGACAAAGCCGGGCGCAGTGCTAGCCGGATAGTTGACCCGTGTAGCAGCAAAAAAAGGCGGGAGAGGGTGCGCTCCTGGGGGGTAAGCGAATGGGTTTTGTTGGCCTCGTAAACGTGGTGTGATGGTTGGCGCCAGGACAGAGTAGGTATTTGGATGCAGGATTTGTTCTCGCCGAAAAAGATGCCGGACAAGGCACAGCAGATGGGGTTTTGGTTGTGGTCAGGCGGGCGGGCGGTCAGGGAAGCAATGCCACGAAGAACGGAGCTTGTCTGCGAGTGTAATCGGTCGAGGGCCTTGACGGGTAGGTAGCCGGTGCCGCAATGTCACGACAGGTCGGCAGGGCAAGCTCGGCGCCGCTGATGGCGTATAATTCTGGTCGCGTTTATCTGTTAGTGGGGTTCGTCCCGGATTGCGGGGCAGGCCGCATGACAGGGCCGCTGATAAAGGATATGGACGAGAGATTGATGAACCGAGCGCAAAGGCGAGGGAGAGGTCAAAAAGAGGGGACGGAGGGTATCAGCCGAGGAGGGACAGAGGGACAGAGGAAAAAAAGGCCAATGCAGGATCGCGTTGGGTTGGGACGAGTTTGCTCTTCGGTGCGGTCAGCGATGGTGCGAGCACAACAGACGAGATCCAGACGTCCGTCCACATGACGAGCCGCATCCGGGATGGAGACTCTGTTCTGCAGGCATCGTGTCTTTTTAGTGCCCGTATCGGGCTCCGCAGTGTCTGGACTGACAGGGAGCTTTTTTTGTGCGATGCTGCAATGGAAGGGGAGGATTTGACCCGCGAAGCCAGCAAAACGTGCAGTTGCAAATGCTAACATGGAGCACTGGCCACCTCGGCGCCGGGATGCCCATCCACCGCCGAGTCTTGTTTCCCACCGCCAGCGGTTGAATTCATAGGAAGAAACCCACCGGGATCCACACGTCGAGGCTCAGCAGGCCTCGAAGGAAAAAAGCTTCATCACGGACTAGGCCTCGGCTCGTCCAATCGGGAGCATTGCAAGAGGCGTGTGGTGCAGGACGACACTTCAGAGCGCCGAGCCGCGGCCATTCATGACGAACATCCCTGGGGGCGTGTTCGGTCACCGACTTCGGCTGGACAGGCAGCCTGGCGGGACAGCGAAGCAGAAGGAAACCATGGGAACGCCAGTTTGTCACAGAATTCATCAGGGCCCTGGTCGACCCAGAAACGTGCATCCGGATTATGTTCGGTTCGATTTGATTCATCAATCGCCATCGGCGGACCTCCTTGGGCAATGTCATGGCATGCCTGACCATGCAGGTTGGACATGGAGGGGACGATAACACGCCTGCCGGCGCACGAGGCACAGATGCAGATGCGCCCATATCAGCAGACCAGGTGCTGCGCTTCGGGCTGCTTGTTAGCTGAGTACTTCTGACACAAAGCCGCCTTACAGAAGCGTAATCGGCAGTGGTAAAGATACGGCTGGCTCGGCTGTTGCGACGCCGCTTCCGGTCGCCGGTGTGCTGTTTGATGCTCTTGCCTCCAGATCTTGGAATCTGTCCGAAAGGGGCAACTACTGTTGTTGAAAACTTGGCACTTGCCTCGGAACATCCGAAGGAAGCGATAAAGCCTTTGACCTTCTCTCGCGCCACTCGATGCCGTCAATTGCTTCCCACGAGGTGAAGCGACACGAGGAAAACCCTGGAAAAGAAATTTTCGGACTGTCAACGTGAAGCCCACAGGCTCCAGTCCTGTGCAGCTAGAGGTTGCTGTTACTCGATGAGTACCTTCCCGATCCATATTTGAAGCGATTTCGTTAGCAATAAGTCTTGGCAGGCCCGGAACCGGCGGAGTCGGACACGACTTTTGATGTCGGGATGAGGTTGCAACTTGTAAGCCCAAACACAGCCATCCCCCGTCGAACCAGGACGACGGTTCAAGCTGTTGGTTTATCAGGCTCGCTGCCATCGACGAATTCCAATATCGTCGTCTTCAGCCGGGAAACTGCTTAGGGTGCTGGATTGCGTCCTCGGTTGAGTCTCGATCGCGGCTCGGCAAAGGCGCTTTCGTTGGAAACGGCAGAGACAGCACCGTGCTGGCTGCTGGCTCTCGATTGGAAGATTGTCGACAATGCGCTGGGGTGTGATGCTGTCGGCTCTCGTCTGAGCGGTTGTTGAACGTCAAAGGACTAGGAAGTCGGGTGTGTCGTCTCTTTTCAATTACGTACAAAGCTTGCCGCTAACACGCTCCTGCTAGGCCTGGGCCCTCTTTCCGTCACGCAATGCGTCACGAACGGCACCCAACCCTCAGGGTCGAGTTCAACATCTCCGCGGGAACGGCAACGCTGCGAAGTCGAGGTCATTTCGTGGTGTTGATGAACCACCGCCGCGTTCCTGGCCATCTGCCACGGGGCTTCGAGAGCGGTTAATAGAACAAGGGGGGCTAGCCCTAACGTCATTTCCCCGCAAAATCGCTGCTAGCGCTGCGGACGCTCCGAATCGCGGGGAATTGCGTCGGCTCCGGAAGAGCCGTGAAAAGCCGCATTCCAAAGACTGCAAAATCCGGATCCTCCATATCAACATCAGAGCCGAGAGGCGCCGATTTGTGATATGTTCGGCCGTGTCATTAAGAGATATTACCAACATATGGCGTTGACTCTCAATGACCGACCACAACGAACCACTCATCAGACTCTTCAGGGTGGAGCAAAAGCTTCACAGGCTCATCACCGCGGCTGGTTGCGCAATTCTGCACATCACCGCCTCCTCGAGCAAGCGATGACGGCGCCTTACGTGGACCAACACACCGTCCCGCAGCAGCGGCAATGATATGGGCTTGTGGAGCGGTAATTACCATCACCGCGCCGATGAATTGGTAATCTTTATCGAGCTGCTTGCCGGGGAGTTCTGGACTGCTGCACATGCGGCCCCAAGAGAACTCCAGAGCTCCCAAATCAACCTCATCCGACGATGAGGCCTTTCTTCACCGTGTGCCTCGTAACACCAACGCTTTGCGAAGTTGTTCAGGATTGCAGCCCTTCGAAGTGATGGAGCGCGTCTCTCCCCATGTCTGACTCGCTTGTCAAGTACATACGTGCCGTTCGAGTCGCGGCAGTGTGGTCTCGGTCCATGGAAAGAAAGCTCCTCCTATCGGCCAGCACGTAACCCAACCGCCGTTACCCCCCAACTTTCCCCTCCGCCCCGAAGTCCGCAAAATCGTAGCCTGGTGGTCGATGAGAAAGGTTGTTCTCGTTTCTCCACTCGGGTTCGGTTCGCCCATCTCAGCTTCGACTTCCCTGGAATACCATTGATTTTCCGCAAGACACGCCAGCGCGCGGGGATTTCGATCAGTGTCGACACCAAGTTGTGGTTGAATCGTCTTCAGGGCTTCGGGCCGCAGAGCAGCTCTCGTCGGACGTCCGTGGCTGATCGAAGGTATGCGGCAGGAGCAGGCCTGAAACGGGAAGATATCTTTATGCGAAGCCCATCATCGAGCAAGGAGCTGATCCCTTTGCGTCTCTTGCGTTTTCCAACCTTCTGGCGCCATGTCTGGAGCGGGAGTGTGGTCTCGCCGAGCTAAACCAGACTGACTGCCCGACAGGTTTCTTGCTCTCGAGTCCCTTGATCTGGTTTGAGCCTTCCGATTTGGATATCCAAGTCACTGATGGCAAAATCACTCCTCTTGGTATGGCACCGTTGCGGCCGAGCATGGTTGAGAGTGTCCTCCAAAGGGTCTGTCGGTCTTCGAGTCCGGTGTATCTGATCCACCGAGTGCTTGCTCGGTAGTGGGCTGCTCACTGGCCCTGTCCTTGACTCAGACAGTCGTTGGCCATGTCGTTGACGGGATTGGGAGGATCAGAATCTGCCGGATATGCACATTGGGTGACAGGTGAAATAACAAGGTCATCGGGACGGCCTCCCGGTGTTCTTGTGGGCTGGTTATCGGTTGACTGGCCACCGGGAGTGTCGTGCCTGTTGCAATGTCCCATACCAGGCTTGGGTCTGTATTGAGCCCGAGGTGTTTCGGCGTCGAGGAGGCTGAGACCAGTCGAAGGAAGTTCCAAAAGGGGTGAAACGCGACCGTCCGAGTCGTATTCGTGCTCCAAACATGCCCGTTGACATCCCGGCCGTCGGAGGACGTCTGGTAAGGGGAGAGATGATACCCTGGGCGCTCTCCTTGTCTCTCTGTGTGTCCCTGTGCTTGCTGTGCTGCTTCTTTCGTTGCTCGCTTGGTATTCCCGCTTCTGCTCCTCCGTTCCCCCTAGTGTGTCGGGATGTGAACTCGGATTGGAACCGAAGATACTGATGGAATCGGTGAAGTTGAGCGGTTCAGTCTCGTCCGGGCGACTTCAAACCATGTCCTTTCTCGTCCTGACGATCGCAATCGAGAGCTGCCAAATTGAAGGGCGGCCCTGGCGGGCTGTCGTGGCTGGTCTTTGTTTTGGTCGTTTCTTGGGGATGGAAATGACGCGAGAGTGACAAGAGAAAAGGCGAAGAGGAACTTGGGGGACGATGTGCGCCTTTTTAGGCGCACTCGCCGGAGGGACGGAGGGAGCATCTGTGTCATTTTCTCCTACCATGATGGCATGTTGGATTCCATCTATCGAGGTCGATCTCCGCGGAATCTCACCAGTGATCCATCCTCACAGATGCGTACTGTGTATGCGGACTTCTGGTTAGTTGTTGATTAGAAGCGGATGGGTCTGGGGCCGGGTTCAGCAAGATCCGCGGAGTTAGGTTGTCGTGACGGCTCCGCTTCAAGATTCGACATCAACGTACTGTACCAGCTTCAAGCTCTGCTCATCCACACAATGAAGTCCCAATGGCGCATATTAACTGAGGCTCAGGGAGCTAAACGACTGGCCATTGCCGACATCACAGGAAACATCGCCCTGTCCATCTCTTGCCAGGTAGTCAAAACTCATCGGATTCTCATTTATGTGACAGGGCGGTACATCATGATGCACTGCCCGAAACCCCGTGAAGACGACAGTCTCTTGTTTGGGAGGCTCCATAACTATAAGCTGTGGGATCTCTGCCCCAGCTCCAAAGCCATCTGGCATTCCCGAGTGCTGAGTTAAATGCACCACGCCGAATGCTGCCACCTGTGGTGCAACGCAGGTACAGATATACACAACCGTGCTCGGGTGCGACACCTCATTTCCGTCTCTACATGCAACAGGCAGGCATATCTCTTCCACGCACCTGAGCACCAACTGAGCACCGATAGTCGCCGTGAAGGAAGGCATGCTCTGGCAGTAGTGTGGCGTTTGGGCTGAGGTACGGGCTTTTGTGATTCCTGAATCGACAGCCCCCTGAGAGCTCGACTCATGGTCGTTCGCTCAAACTCGACCTGGCAACTCAAGAAATTTGTGGGGGTACGCTGGAGTCTGGACCGCTAGAGAGTACCTCAGGTGGCAGGAGCTCCTGGAAGCCTCTCGATGGCGTATTTACCCTTTTGAGCTGACATGATGGGCACGCCTGGGACCTTGCGAATTCTCCTCTTAAGGTCGCGATCGTTTGCTGTGATGAAGGTCAGGGAGAGAGTCTGGAGAGGAGGGGAAGGGGGAGATGACGTACTGGCCACGATGTATATGCGGTGTTTTTGGATGCGGTCGACAATACACTAAGACTCGTCAGCTCAGGGGTCACACGAGAGGAACAAGAGTAGAGCGCCACGGACGTCATCGGCGTATGTGCCCTTGTGGTCGCAGGTCAGGCGAGTCCATCTCTCATCGCGAGCAACTAGAGAATGGTTAGTTTTCTGGAAGTCGCATCATGCAAAGAACAGTACTTACTCATCAACGCCACACGGTACTTGGGCCCAAGTTTCTCCAACTCACTATGACGGCTGTCAGACATGAAGAATATCGGGGACAGGAACGGCACTCACGCCATAACACAGGATGTGATGATGATGTTGCACGAAGCGTAGAGACAGTCCATGGCCTGGGATGGTGTCAGTCGTGATTCCGCTGTATTCCGGGGGCCATCCGGCGCATACCGATTCCAGCAATGGCAGCTTGGCTCCTACTGTCCTCGAGAGGAAGTTGGTATCGACAAGGACTTGATAGGGCTAGTTGATCGGCTGGTCAGCATCTCGGTTCACATGAACCCTTAAGAAGCCATACGCACAGGAACCAAGGCTGTATTGTGTTGAAAGAACATGGACGACGGCATCTGGGGCCTGTAGGGAGCCTGTCAGTGAGGGCTGATATCGACCTGGATATGATCATGGCGGCATACACTTCCCGGACGGCCTCGTCCTGCTTCTTCTTCTTCTCAAGCTCGGCCTTCTTGACGGCGTCGTCTTTGCGACGGTCATCCCGCCGGCCGATCATACGCTTGACCTGAGCACAGGTCAGCAAATGCATGTTGGTGAGATGGGAAGAATGCCCATGTCAAGGTCACGTGCCGTTGCGAATTTTCTTGTCTTTTTGGCGACAGCCATGCTAGCGTTTTCGTGAAGAAAAGTGGTGGTAAATGATGCGAGTCGAATACGAGAATATACAATGAAGCAAGTTCGTTTGGAATCATGAATGTGAGATGTCAGGCGTTCGACGATGCGATGGTGGAAAATTCAGTGATCTTTTCGGCTCGTGGCGATGATGGGCCATGGCGGTTGCTGAAGAGAAGCGACGCACACTCACAGACACCCCAGCTGGCGGACAGCTGGCGGAGCCAGGATCGAGGATCGGGCTAAGAATTGGCATTTGCATCCCTCCATCCCCCAATTGGGAGCGACATGTGCTTACAGTACGAAGACACAGCTTTCGCACAGTCAGGGTTCAGCTGCAGCGTTGAAGCGTGAGCGTCAGGGGCCTGAATTCTTACACAAACATGCAGGGTCTGCGGGCTCGAGCAGCAAACAAAGTCATCAGGGTCTAGGGTCCTCAAACTGCAGGCAATATGCAACATTCCGTCCGGAACACCCGCACAAGCTGAGAAGATCATCAAGCTTTCGAAAGCAGCGTCGCATAATCTGAGCGATCATGTCTCTGAAGAGAAGTCGCAATGGAATTGTGGCTTGGCCGTGTCCCGCCCGATCCGTACGGTATCAGCGGGTAGCCCAGAGCCAAACCCCGTTGCTGAGACGGCGCCTGAACAGGGAGCGACATGCCGCTTTCCTCTGTTGGGCAGTGGCAGTGGGCAGGGGCACGTAGTGCCTCCTTTTCGCTGCCCGTATTCTCGGCTTCACGTTGCTGACTGCTGCCAACAACAACCAACTTCAAGCATCCGCACTTGGAAACCATCTCTGTTTTCTTATTTTTTTCACAGGGTCGCCTTTGAGCGACACAGCCGCAGCTATGGGCTCGCCACCGCTTTCGCTGAAGCGCGCCTTGCTTCTTACGGTCTTCTTTGCGCTAAGGGTCGTGGCCCAGAACGACGACGACGACGAGGACGACAGCCCAGCAGCGACTACAACGGAGGAGCAGAACGATCCCGAGCCCGCGACAACCACCCAGGCTACGGCACGGACCACGACCGAGACGGACCGCGACGAGGCTACTACGACCGAGCGGACCTCGACACGGACAACGTCCTCGTCATCGTCCCGCTCCACCACCGCAATGCCGGGCCTGACCACATCCACCACCTCGCGGGGCACCAACACGGGCATGCCGAAGCTTTCTAGGACAATCGTCAACACCGAGGTCCCCACGTATCCGCCGCCAACCATCCCGCCGACGGTCAACGCTCCCTTCATGAATCACTCGACCCTCCCTGACGGCACGGTCTTCATCGCCGTAGGCGCCATACTGGGCGCCTTTGGCGTCGCCATCCTCGTCTGGCGCGCCATTGTGGCCTGCCTCCTGCACCGCTCCGTCGAGCGAGCCGCCCGGGCCCAGCACGCCACCAACAACGGCCGCGGCCCGGCCGACAAGAACGCCGCCGCGTTCCCCGCCCCGCCCGCCCAGTTCTACAAGTACATCGAGCGCGAGTCCTCCCCCTCCCTCGCCGGCGCCGGCGTGGGCGGCTCGACCGGTCGCAAGACCCACCGCGGCCCGACGCCCTCCTCCACGCCCAGCCAGACCAACCTCTTCTTCTCTCCCACCGCCGCCGGCAGCTCGGCGGGACTCGGTGGAGGCGCCCCGAACCGCGACTCGGCGCGCTTCCTCCCGTCGGGCTTCTACGCCTCGGCGTCGCCCGGCGCGGGCGCAGGCGCGGGCGGTGGCGGCCAGCACGGCCACGTCGCGGGGAACTCGATAAGCATGAGCACGCTGCGGCCATCGTCGCACGGACGCGGAGCAGGAGGAGGAGGCGCAAACGCACATCAGTTTGGCGGACCGTCGCCGCCGGAATCGCCCAACATGGGCCCCCGCGCGGGGGGCTCGCGCAACTTCAGCACCAGCTCGCTCAACCTGAACGGGCCATCCAGCGCGGGGACGAGGGCGCCCAGCGCGTACCTGGACGACTTGCTCGATGAACAGCCGGGCTTGTTTCCGCCTGCTGCGGGCGGGGGGCCGGCGCCGCTGCCGGGGCATGGGCACGGGCATGGGCATGGGCATGGGAGTCAGCGGGGGAGGTTCTGATCTGAACTGAGAAGGCCGTTGTGTTGTCACAGTACCTAGGCTGGGTAGAGGGGCGTGTTAGATTCTGCGAGTAATCAGGCTACCTTTTCTTATTTGGCGGTGAGGTTTGGGCTTTTCAGGGATCGGGGATGGTTTTGTACAGTCCTGTAAAAGGGGTTGGATGGTGGGAGGGCTTTATCATGGTGCTTTGACCAGCGGAGCGGGCTTTTGTTTTTATTTTTCCTTCGCCCAAGTTCGTGGCTCTCTTTCTACGGCATTAGACGGCGTTGTTGGCCGCGCCTGAGTTCCCTTTCTGTTTTGCATCTTCGGCACGGTACATAACCCTTGGTGTTGACTTCGTTATGCTTTTATCACCGGTAATGAACATATCATCTCCATCTATCTTGCTTGTTTTTTCGGGTTTGGGTGTGGAGAAGAGTCCCAGCAATACCGAGTTCTGTGTCTGTTTCTACACACTCAGCAATGGCAGATGGGAACGGCAGTGCCCAGCTGGAGAAGGTACACGAGAGGGACACTGGAAGACATGGCCGGGCTCCGCTTGTGATGTTGTATTCCTACCTGCCTGCCATCGAGTCCCAGTTCTTGGAGGCTTTGAGTGAGGTGGTTCCAAAGCCTACCTACGTCAGATGACATGCATTTCGCACACTTTGTATCACTTTGGCAATTTCCGCAGGGCGATACCGAGGTTGTGGAACGGTAGAACCCTGATGCATGGGGTTGCTTGCGAGTACATCGAGGCAGTGCACCGGCGGCAGACTGGCCCGCAGGTTATCAAATGTTCTGACGCATTGTCCCTGTGTCACTCTCAGGGATATATATTATTATTCCTACACCGCTATGCCCTGGGGGCGTGCCGGACCTTCAACTATTTACTATACAGGAAAACCGCACCCTTGCAGGCCGGATGAAAAACCCATATCGAAAAAATCAAGGAAACGATCAGTGACTGAGCCTGCAAATACAAAAAGAGAAGGCCTCCTGGCCTTCGAAGGAGGGGGCATCAGACCGCAAGCTCCAGCTCCAGCTCCAGCCTCCTGGCCAGATTGTACATCGGCAGCCTCCCCGAGTCCATCAGCCAGCCTAGGATCCTCCGTGTTAGCCGTGCAGCTGGGGGACTGATTCCCTGTAGAACAGAGTAAAAGTCCCTTCGCGTTCGAACATCAGCTCTCTCCCAACTTCGAGCCAACGGTGGCGCCAGACACCACATCACCAGGTGTTCGACAGTTTCTCGCCCTTCCCCACACTCGCAGCTGGGCGTCAAGACATCTGGAACGCCCCGTTTGAAGAGGAAGTCCCGAAGGCCTATCGCCCCAGTTCGGATCTGGACCAGCAGCGAGCTTTTCGCCTTGCTTAAGCCCTCGTGCCTCTTTAGGGTTTTGTCTTTGAACAGGATCTCCTGCTGGTGATCAAAGTCATCGGCTGGCCTTGTGACTGCTCGGCCATCCCGTTCCTTTAGCCACCTCTCCTCCCAAGCCTCCTGCACTACCCTGTCTGTGTCGGCTGTTCCACCTGTCCAATCTGCGATTGTGATGGCGGCTGTTTCCACTGCTGTAGGCTTCTGCGGTCCGAAGGCTCGTGGTCGACCCCTGCCGTTCTCAGGGATATATACGGAACTCCCCGGGAGGGAGCTTTGAACAATCAGGTTCAATGTCACCGTGTCTGCCGCTTTCAACTTCGAGCGGCGTTCGTATCAGCAGACTCTGGTGCTTTTCGTTCCCGTCCCCGTTGTCGATGTGCTCTGAAGTCGCATCCTTTTTCTCCAGAGCTAAGGTATTGATTCGGTCCCATGGATACAGTTGGCATCTCCCGCCTCTTCCAACCTCCTTGAACGTGCACACAAGCCCGCTCACTCCAGCCAGTTGTGCCAGTCCAAATTGACCAAGTCGCGATGAGAATCGAACCACCCAGTATCCTCCTTCACGCCATCCTCACCCACCGCCCAGACTCCGTCCTCCACCAAGTTCGCCCAGTGACCGAGCATCTCAGCCAGCCGCGGGGATCTGTCAGGTCCCCAGGGACAGGGCCCAACAAACCGACCAATATCCGTCAGTCCGGATGGGCATACCAGTCTCACCGTGTCTCCGTCCCGGTCATCTGAAAAGTCAATATACAGCCCGGCCCGCCGCCCAACCGAGCACTTTCCAAACCCGTGGCCCTTGTCAAACGAGCGGATCCCCGAGTCAGGCACATCACTAACATCTGCCGGAATCGATCCGACGAGGTTAGGAAGCACCAACGAAGCCTAATCCTCCTCCCCTTCATCCGAAGACGTAAGCGTGCGCCGAAACGAGTCCTCTGGTTCCGCCGAATAGGCCTCGCGCAGGGTCTCCCCGGAAAAAGTCCCGATGCCCGGGGCGACGAGAGTCCACCCCCTTGGCCTGCGTGCCCGGCTCAGAAACTGCCTGGCAAACTTGCTCAGGCGCAGGTCGCTGACCTCCTCCATGGCCTCTAGCCGCAGCGGCTCCCCTCTTTCTCTCGCTAGTAGCGTTGGCGAGGGGGGCAGTTTGGATTCGATAAGACCTAGCAGGCGTTCCCAGTCCGAGAGGGCCTCTGCGAGTTGTAGGTTGGGGCAATCATCGCCTTCTTCCATGGTGAAGGGGGGGACGGGGACCCATTTTTGCACTTCGAGTCCCTCTTCTGCCTTGGGTTCGTGGACGTAGCGGCCGGACTCCCAGCGGGACAGTTCCAGTCTGAGCAGATAATCGAGGGGCAGCCATTTTTCCGAGGGCGGGATTCCGCCAGCAGGATCGGAGGGGGTTTGGCGCCAGATGCCGCGGAGGTTGTCGACATCTACAAAGAGACCGCCGTCCATGGGAGGTTCGCTTGGGAGGCGCTGGGGATAGAGGAGGATAAATGGGTTCTCGGCGGCGTTGATTTCGTAGCGGTAGAGTGGCGGGAAGAACCAGTCCGGCGTCGGCTGATAGAGGAGGGGCGTGAAAGGGATGAATTTATTCATATACGTGATGGTAGTCCTAAGCCGAGAGAGGAGGGTAGCGAGGGGTGAAAGGGGATCTAGAGCGGGTAGGCCGCCTGGGTATTCATCGAAGGGGGGTTAGCTCTATAGGCTTCGTAGCGTTAGAGAAGGTCGGTTGTTGGAGTTTCCAGTAGCGGAGAGTTCGGGGGGGATGAGTTGGCGAGGAGGGTGTTGTGAAGGTCCGCGCAGAGAGTAATATACTCGTCAAGAGACATGAGTGGCTGCTCGGGTTCAGGAGCGGCCGACATGATGTCCAGGGGTGCGTAGTGGTTGCGGAGGTAGAGCCGCGATGCGAGGAGTAGTATGAAGAGGGGGAGGGTTATCGGCGTGGATGGTTTCAGCATTGCTCTGTTTTCTCTTTCAGAATGCAGGAACTTGAGTTTGATGAGTCGGGCATTAATAGAACTAGCCGGCCAAGATCAATTTTGGGTGGTGCCCGCCAAGGCATTTTGTGCCACGATATTGTATTCTACCGTTTTTCTGTCGGTTCGCTATTTACAGTATCAAAATATAAACAGTAATGCTGATGTATATACGCTGAGCAAGACATAAAACTACCTCAAGTACCTAGGTAAGGTAGCCACGCCTCGGTCGATCCGCTTGCTCCGTACCCAGCCCAAACGCCCCTCAACCAAACAAGCGCCGCCAAATCTCGCCGCCAGTCGCACCCCTCTGCACCAACTAAGATGCCACCATCCCCCCCTGTTGCTGATGCACCACGCCCCCTTGCTGCTGCTGCTCCTCTAGCAACAACCCCTCCCTCGCCCCACGGATATCCTCCATCCGAATCCCGCTCCGCTCACACATGCCCCTGAAGATGCCCCCCTCCGCCCGCCACAGCTCCAGCGGCGGGCCCATCTCGGCGATCTGCCCCTTGTACATGACACAGATCCGGTCGTAGCCGATGATGGTCCGCAACCGATGGGCAATGCACAGCAGCGTCTTGCCCCGGAACCCGCTCGCCATCGTCGCCTGGATCTTGTCGTCCGTCTCCATGTCGACGCTCGACGTCGCCTCGTCGCAGACAATGATCTGCGAGCCCCGGACCAGCGCCCGCGCAAGCGCCATCAGCTGCCGCTGCCCGAGCGAGAAGTTGAGGCCGTCTTCTTCGACGACCGTGTCGAGGTGGATGCGGTTGGCGTCTTTGGCAGTCGTCGTGGCAGGGTGGTTGCTATTGTTATTGTTGTTGTTATCGGGGGAGCCGGCCTGCACTTCTGTACCCGCTGGTCCGCCGTCGGCGGGGACGAGGTCGGCTTGCCGGAGGGCGGACCAGAGTTCCAGGTCTGTGTGCTCGCCAAAGGGATCGAGGTTGCTGCGCACCGTGCCGCGGAAGAGGGTAGGGTCTTGCGGGATGATGGCGAGGCGCGAGCGCAGGTCCTGAAGGCCGATGGTCGAGATGTCGAGCCCGTCGATCGTGATGTGGCCACCTGACAGCTCGACCAGGCGAAACAGCGCCGACATGATGGAGCTTTTTCCGGCACCAGTGCGCCCGACGATGCCGATGCGCTCGCCACCCTGAACATGCATGCTGAGACCCTGCAACACGAGCGGGAGTCCCGCCCTGTAGCGCATCTCGACCCTGTCAAAGATGATCTCGCCCTTCTCCGGCCACGTCTTGCGGACCTCAATCGTCTTCAGGGGCGCCTCCTGCTCGAGTTCTGTTCCATAGTAGCGGAGACGCTCCACAGAGTTCATGCCATTCTCGACCTCGGCCAGCTGGCGTACCGTAAACTGAATCATCTGCACGATGGCGAGAATGTATGACAGAACCAGACCGCCGATCGAGGGGTCGACCGAGAAGCGCGACGTCACGACCAGAATGCCAGTCGTGAAGACGAGCAGGTTCCCGATCATGTCGAGTCGCACCGACAGCCACCTTTGGTTAGAATAGGTGAGAAAGTAGGCCGAATCGACGTCGTCAATCGCTTTGCGCAGGTCGGCAATAAACCGATCCTTCAGCCCATAGGCCCTGATGCAGGCAATACCTGACAAGCCCTCGGAAAACTTGGCCGAGAGCGTGGACCGGAGAATGGACTCGATCCGCTTGACCTCGCGAGCGGAAGCTCGATAGTAGCTCGTGGCAAGCAGGAAGATGATGAATAGGGGCACCAATGCAATGGCGAAAAAGTAGAAGAAGGCGATGATGAGCGCAAATACGGCAAGGATGGAGGCGACGCTGAAGAAGTACATGCGCATCGCATCCGTGAGACTGTTGTCCATGACATCGACGTCGCGACTGAACCGGTTCGTTATGCGGCCCAGAGGCGTCGTGTCGAAGAAGGCCATGGGGGCTCGAAGCACCCTGGATACGGCTTGCTGCAACATGTTTTTGCTGGCTGTTGTTCCGAAAATAGAGAGCGAGATCATGAAGCCAAACATGATCATGACCTGAATGGCACCGAGCCCGGCATAAACTCCTATGTACTGCCCCATGGAGAAACCATACGCGTCGGACGTCCACCAAGAGAGCCACAAGCTGGTAGCAATGTTGGCCCCTTGTGACAAGACCAAGAGGCCGACAACGATAATGAGGTTGAACATCGAGCCCGACGCCCTGATGTAGGTAGCGTAGACAGACCACGGGACGCTTGCGACGGCCCTCTCCTCGGTCTGCATCAAGCCCTTGGCCTTCTTCTTCTTCTTGGACTGGCCGTTATCCCCCGGGGCCTGAGCAGGCGCAGCCTCATCTTTCTTCTCCTCGATGGCTGTCGAGTCCATAAGCTGCTGGAAGCTCTCCGAGTTCTTCATGAGGTTGTCAAACGTGTCAATGGCCTGGATCCTGCCCCCTTCCATCCAAATGATGCGGTCGCAGCGGCTCAAGACCCAGAGCTGGTGCGTGGCCAAAATCCGGCACTTGTCCCCGAGCAGGCCGAGAATGGCATTGTCGAAGATGTGGCGGCCGACGTGCGCGTCCACGGCGCTGAGGGGGTCGTCCAGCAGCACTATGTCGGCATCAAAGTAGATGGCACGGGCGATGTTCAGCCTCTGTTTCTGGCCACCGGAGATGGTGATGCCCCTTTCTCCAATCTCGGTCATGTCGTGGTTGGGCAACATGTCCAAGTCTGGTTGCAGAGCACACCTGCGGGGTGTTAGTGGACGCTGCGACAAGAAGTATAAACGGGCTGCACTTACGCCTTGATAACGTCGGAATACCATCGCTTGTCCATCTCCTTGCCAAAGAGAATATTTTGCTGCACCGTTGCGTTCTGAATCCAGGCGTATTGCGGGCAGAAGGCCCTGGAGGCGCCCAAAATGACCTCGCCATTCGTCTTGCGCATATCGCCAGCCAAGGCGGCGAGCAAGGACGTCTTGCCGCTCCCGACGGTGCCAATGACAGCAACCAGCTCGTTTCTGCCAATCTCAAGGTTCAGATCCTGGAGCTTGAACGGCTCTTGCTCCTCCATCAGGATGCTAGCCTCTTCGCTAGAGTCAGTCGCCGAGTTTTCAGCTGTTTCCGCGGCTGGCGCTTTCGGCCCCGCCTTTCCTTTGCCTGGACCAGCAACAGTTCCCTCAGAAACCTGCGTTGGCGTCCGCTCCCAGGTGAAGGAGGCATCATGCATTTCGACGGCGTTCGGCGCGTCTGGCTTGTAAGTGGCCTCCTCCTCGCGCTCCTCGGCCAGCATGAACTCCTGAATACGCGAGAGCGACGACCAGGCATCCGTGACCTGGCCAATAACCAGAGGAAGCATGTTCAGAGGCATCCTCAAAGCGTTGAAGAGGGCTAAGGAAGAGAACACCTCGGCGGGGGCGAGGGCGTGGTCGGTCAAGGAATACGTGATGAAGGCCAGCATGGAGGCGAAGACCGGCAGAGACAGACTGATGGCCATGATGGCGTTGCGGATGCCCAGCACCACCTGGATTGCCGAGACCTCGCGGCTTCTGAAGTACTGGAGGCGTTGCAAGAAGGGGTTCTCCCAGCCGAAAAACTTGACGAAGCGGACGGACTGCAAGATCTCCTGGGTGAGGCTGACCCTCTGGTCCGTGATTTTGTTGATTGCCTTTCTCCGCTTGATCAAATTTTTCACTGCCTTTGAGAGCAAGGGCACGCCGATTATCAGCAGTGCAAAGCCAGCTAGGGCGCTGTAGGTCAGGTTGACGATGAGCAAGGCAAGGGTGATGAGGCAAGAGATGGGAGCAGTCCAGATGATATGGAACAGACCAAAGGCTTGGTCTACTCTGTATGTATCGACGTTCATCAGCGCCATCTGCGAATCGTGTTAGCATGAAATGAGCCCAAAACAACAGCAACCAGGTCCTTTGCGTGCTCCGGTTGAGTACGCACAATTCTTCCGTTGCCCCATCCCTCGCCCTCTCCAGCGATTCCTTGTTGGTTCCCCGCCCGCCCCTTTTCATGCTTGCCCTGGCTCGCATTATCCTTCTTGGTCCGTTCCTGCGCCGCATTTGCAGCCGGGTTGTTAGCGAGCTCTGCACCGCCGGCTTTGGCCCGTCCAGATATGACCATGGATTTCTCGTATATCAGGCTGATCAGCGAAGCCCTCGACATGCCGCCGACGAGCATACCACGATAAATGAACTGGTTAGTAGCCAAGCTTTGCAGGGCCTGCATGGCGGTCACGCCGATGACCAGGCCGACGCCGGTCCCGATATTTGGTGGCGGAAGACCCTGGAGGCTTGCAGCGTAGGCGTCGGCTGCGAACTGAATCAAGAAGCGCAGCGTAAAGGGGGACATGACCTGCAGGATGGAAGACATCAAGCTGCAGAAGCCACCGAGCCAAAACTCCCAGAAGAAGGTCTCGTTGATGGCCCAGACCAGGGGATACTTCTCGCCGGCGTCGACGCGACGCTGGAACGAGGCACGCAGCTTGTCCGTCAGAGGATCGACGGCGCGGTCCGGGTTGACGCTGTAGATGTCGTTGAACTCGAGGGGCCGCTTGTAGCCCCGGCTCATCAGCGGGGCAATCCAGTGGAAGACGAGCGAGCTGAAGAAGCCCGCCTTGTGCTCGGGGCACACTTCTTTCTCGTGTGGCACGGGAGGGATGTGGCCCCATCGTAGAGGATTCGGCTGCCTGTACCATGGCTTTTGCTCGAGGACCTTGCCCGTCGCCGTGGCGCTGGCTACGCTGGTGGTGGTAGCTGTGCTTTGAAGGCGATCCAAGTTGTTCCTCCTGTCGCCACCCTCGGTTTGCTCCACAGCGCTCTCTGGTCGCCGGAGGCTGTCCTGGTCCCCCAACTTCTCTTTGTCTCCGAAAGGAGATGCATCGTGGGGCGGGTCGGAATCCGCGGGGGGAACGGGGCCAAAAGCGCTCCCTTCCAGCTGCTTTTCGTTTGGGGGCTCAGTCATGGTGAGGAGACCCGAGACAGGGTCTCACGTGTCTGACGCACCCAGTGGTTGAATCGCGAAGGATGGTAGGAGGTGCTATGGCTGCGGGTGATGATGCTGTCGATTCTGATGCGGTTTCGAGGTTACAACGTCGGAAGGTTTTGACGACGGCAAGGACCGGGATTTAGATAATAAAGAACATGAAAATCCATAGACGGAGCGGGAGGGAGAAAGGGCCGGCGAGCGAGGAGCTGCAACGATGCCTCTTAATTTTGACATGATTGGAAATCAACGGGGTTAAACTGCTTGAATCAAAAGAGCCTGGAAAGGGTAGTCGGCATCTGTTTGCCCCCCGTTCCTTCCGTTCCCTCTAATTGCATGCTCGGCCGAGGCCCGGATGGGTGCAAGGCAAGGTCGAGAGCTTTTAGCGTGCCATGACATCGATGACCGAGACCTGCCTACCTAGTTCATCGGGATTCGGCAGAATCAAGCCCCGACTTTCCTTCTTGCTGCTGCTGTCGGGCGGGGACCCGGCCAAGCCGGCTTGGCGCTGCTTGGCCTGGACAGAACTCGGATATAACGGTGTTATCGGGTGGTTGCTTATTCTTGGAAGAAAGAAGGGAAGCTGGAGCATCATGAAATACCTACCCGACAGGCACCAAATACGCGATAGTCAATGCAGGCCTTGTGGCGGCTTACAGCAAATATCGCGAAGTTAATGAGGAGAGTTAGGACATCTAGATATGATTCAATGACATACACTTTCGGCCGACGCCCTGAAGCAGCGAAAACAAAAAGCTTTGGAGTTTCGGGTCTGCTTATTCGTACTTCGTAAGTGATACGGATACGGATAACTGAAAGCGAACGGGGACGGAGACGACCATGACGCCGACAGTGCCAAGGCACTTTGTTGGTTAGCACTCGGACATAGGTTGCCGCTGATTGCTCCTCGTTCATCCAGTCATGCTTATCCGTACCGACCACCATCAAACAATTGACAACCGCCACGTAACGACAGGCTGAATGCGAGCACGGGTGCGCAGCTGCGGGGGTGGAGTTCTCTGGCACTGCAAATGCCGCCGCGTGTGGGGAGGGACGGGAAGAGATCGATGATTGATAAAGCCGGTCCGGGCAAGTCTTTGCTCAGCATGTGGTCCACGCTCCCGTTCCGCCTCCGACTTCATCGCCACACCCACCGCTGTGCTGTGAAGATTCTTGACTCTCCAGTTAGATGGAGTTAGTCAGGCAGTTTCTTGTGTTTGCTGCGCCTGAAGGAGAGTAGCAGCCTGAGCAACAACCATCACCATGGAATGAAACTATACAGATGAACCACGACTTAGCAAATATACGAGATTGGATGTTCCAAGCGATAATCTTGCAACAACATAGTCTAGCCTATAGCTGCACAGATGGCGCTAATTTGACTTGCGATTTGCCTGTCGACGAGCAACCTGGACCCATCAAGTGATGCACAGCTTGGGTCCAAGGGCTTTCCTGGAGAAGACAACTCCAGGCTTGACGGGAATGGTACGGTACATACCGTGTCTCCAACTGCAAAAATCACAGACACCACTTGGTTTTTGGACAAATGTTAAGCTGAGAATGAGCCGGGTACGAAGAAAGGGACGAGACCCTTCCTAGCAGACAAGGCAAGAGAGAAAAACAAACTCTCGCCACCTCTTACCGTGCCCAGCTCGTGAAAGTATCCTGACGAAGCCAAGCCAAAGGCAGGACGCTAGCACTCCAGAGAAGGCTCAGACATTAACGACTGCCAACTCACTGGAGCGTCAAGGCCGCCTCCGGCCTGACCCGCCCATCATGGAGCCCGGAAGCACGCCTCAGCAGAGGCGTGGCTTGTGGATTCGGCGACACGGCGGCGTGATCCAGGGACAAGTCCTAGTTCCAGCTTTCTGTTGTACTCGCCGCAAGCCGGGAGCATCCAAAGCCGTCCGGATGGAGTGGTCACGCCCATTCCCAAGATCATGAGTCGATGGAAGAGTCGAGACGAAAACTCCGGGTACGAGGTCGATCGAACCATGCCTGGAACAGAAAGAAACAGGTTAGCTCTTCTGTCCCAGCCAACAAAGAACCTTACCTATGCCCCCGGTCGCAACATGTAGGTTGTTGAAGCATTGCATCGATCCGTCGTCTGAGAGCCGGCAGGAAGCCACCAGGGAGAAGTTGAAGAAAGCCCCGTTGCGAGCGGATTCGTTCAAGCGGAAAACGGAATAGGATTGCCATGGCCCCTCGCGGGCGAGCGGCGAGTATTGCACGGGTCACGCACGGCAGGACGAAATCGAGGGTACGATGAACGGGCGGAAGAGCGACAGTCGCAGTTTACAGTGTCGAGACGCTGGCCTTTCAGAGCGGGCCGATAGTCGGCAACCGGCCCGGGAGGACGGTGCCACGAAATCGAAGGCACTGTTGTGCTGGCGGCATCACGAACAAGGTTGCTGTATGTTGAGGTTGTTTCGCATCATGTCGACTACGGAAGAGGAACCCCCGGCGAAATTGCTGCTCCTGCTGCAGAGTCGTCACGGTGATAGTGTGCCGTTTGTGCCGTCAAGAGGCGCAAAGAGAGAAATGATAATCGTACAGAGACGGCTTCCAGCTACTCCCATGTCTGATCCATACCGAGAGGAGCAGATGGGGTAGATGGGACGCCTTAAGACAGTGTCGACCAGTGCTGTTGCAGACCGGGCCAGATCCCATTGCCATCAAATGTCGAATGTCGCACCACCAATGGCTAAGATCTAGGGAACCAGTCTGACGACGAAAGCGATTTGCCGAAACAGGGCCATTAACCCCCCCATGCCTGCCGTGAACTCCAATCGATCGAGTTTTGGGATATCCGAATTATGTGCCCACGCCAAGCGAAAACGAGAGATAAAAGAGAAATCCGCGCTGCGACATAGTCAGGTATCAAGCAGGCCTATGAAGTAGGTGTCGAAGTCGATAGGGAGGCTTAGCGGCCACCTGCAGCGGTCAGTACAACGATAATCTGGAGAAGACTCGGGGAAGAGCGAATTACCATAGGGCTCGCGGTCAGCACGAGGAGGGACGTCGCCATAGCCACCAGCAGCGCTGGGAGCAGCGTCACGAGGGCGCGAGTCACGGTCGGTGGGACGATCGTAGCGCTCGCGGTCGTAGCTCGGACCACGGCGGTCATCGGGACCACCACGGCCGCCTGCATAGCGCTCACGGTCCTCACGGCCGCCGCCGCCGCCGCCACCGCCATAGCGATCAACGCGACCGGCATAGGGGTCGTCAGCGCCACGCTCGCGACGATCATAGCCACGGTCATCGCGATACTCACGGCTGTAGCCGCGGTCCTCACGGTAGTCACGCCCGCCACCATAGCCGCGGTCGTAGTCGCGTCCGCCACCATAGCTACGGTCGTAGCCGCGGTCATCACGGCCACCATAGCCACGCGCGCCGCCACGGTAAGTATCGTCACGGCCATAGCCGCCGCCATAGCCGCCGCCTCCACGACGACGATCACCATCGAAGCGACCGCCACGAGGATCTAGAGATGATTAGTGGGGCCATCACCAACCGACAGAGAGAGAGGCTCAACTTACCGCGCTTGGGGGGGCCAAAGTACTTGCCCGGAGTAGGCGTGCGAGGACGAGCACGGCGTGCCTTCTCGATGTTAAGGGTGCGGCCCTCGATGACCTCGCCACGCAAGCCTTCAATGGCTGCGTCAGCCATATCCGAGGTGACCATCTTGACGAAGCCGAAGCCACGCGATTCGCCCGAGTGGGGGTCCTTCATGATCTGGCACTTCTCGACCTCGCCATATTTCTCGAACAGGCGAGAAATCTCGGTCTCTTCCAGGCGAGGGTTGATACCGGTAACGAAGAGGTTGGAGCCGGGGTTGGTAGCGCCGTCGTCATCTTGGTTGCCGCTGTCGCTCTTGCCAAGACCACTGTTGTGATGATTCAAGTCAGCGGGTGATTGTGAGGATGACGCGCGGCAGTGGCTGGGTGTTGTATGGTGAGACGTACCGGTCTTTGCCGTTGGGAGACATGGAGCGACGACGCATGTCGTGGCCATCATCGCGGCGAGGCGACGCACTACGGTCGCGGTCGTAGCGAGGGCCATCATCTATTGAAAGGTCAGCGAGGTGAAGCCCACGGGAGTCAAGGGTGCTGCAGGTATGGATGCAAAGCCAGCGAAATGACGAGGCAGGTGGTGCGCTTACCGTCGTAGCGCTCACCGGTCACCTCGTAGTCCATCGAGGTGGTCGCCATGGTGATGGGTCGATTGTCTTGTGGTGTTGGTATGTAGGAGGAGGAAGAAGGCTGAAGAGCGGCTCGACTCTGCGATGTGGAGCGAGGCTGCAATGCGTGACGGGAAAAAGTGGAAATGAGAAAAGATCCAAGTCTCAGATCACGATAATCGGGTTTCCGAAGACGCAAAGGTGCCTTCGCTTCCGATGGCTCGCAATTGATGAAGGTGAATAGGGAATGGGGTGGGGTACTCGCTGATGGCAACGACAAAGAAATCTAAGTTGAAGTACAGGGCGGATTGCGAGGCAGCACAGGGCGAGAGGAAAGGGAGGCGAAATTTTCGGAGGCGACGATGCTGCAACGTGCCTATTCGTACAACGGTGCAGCCACGCTTGCCAGTCGCGTCGAGTCCCGATTATTGCATATCGATGCTCGCTTGGGCAAGCCAAGTATCCTTTTATCCCTAAGTGCTGCGAGCACCAATGTCAGCCTGCCTTGGTGCTGTCTTATCACACTTACTGCGTAATGCTTCCGTCGGGATGCCAACAATCCCATGGAATAAACCGCGACCCAAACCCCAACATGGACATCCTCCAAGTGGCCTCAAGAGGTCAGGTTTGCACATGTATGGGACAGGTGGCTATCGGCCTCCATAAGCCTGCAGTGGCAACACAACAGCGCCGAGCACAACTGCCATTGGTTTTCGTCCATCGAGCAACTCAACTCTGCACAGCAATTCGTCGCCCTGCCTCTCCTGCCGAGGCTGCGGCCTGCAATTGCCACTGGCCCGATACGTGAGGGCCAGTCTTGAATGCGCAGCGTCTATATTGATCTGTAGATACTCTCGAGATACTTTCTGCTTTGAAAGGTAAGGTCCGTTATGTATGAAGTAAGCCAGCATCGAGGGACCCAAGGGGGTATGTTAGTCGAGGCAGTATTATGAAGTTGTGTCTCAGCTGTTTTGTATTGCACCAGGACGCCGTGATGTCTGAAACACTTGATCAATGTCACAGCAGCCAAAATGGAGGTCTGGTCCTGCCCCTTCTCCGGAGAGGGTAATATGGAGGCAAAAGTAAAGAAAGCTGCGGTTTGTGTGGATCGAACACACGACCTTCAGATTGATTTACCGAAGTCGACTTCAGTCTGACGCTCTCCCAACTGAGCTAAACCCGCTTATACGCATCTTCTCTCCAAGGCTTGTCTATATTGAGGGATGCGTCTGAAAGATATCACAGAGACAGGTTTTGCCGGTGTCGGGAAAACCCCCATAACATTATGTTTGACACTCTTCTCATTGTACTAAATCTGATACTGGATATCGGTTCTTTTAGATTTGCTGTCGAAGGAAGAAGTAGTAGCTCTAGTAATGTGCTGAGCTGGAAGAGCGGACCTGACATTGCTGTGAAGAGAAGGGGTTGCTTGGTCTCCTGTTTGACAGGTCGTAGTACTTCATCATTCTGAAAAGAAGCGGCCTTCGCCGAGCTAGGGAGAGTTGTGTGAGGTTATGTTCACCCCTGACGGTGTCTTCCTCGAAGCCGCGCAGCTGATCCGAGTCTCTTAACACAGCAAGTAAGGTTACTGACTGTCGAGCTGCACGTATCTTGCAACGTAGGCTCTCTCCTTGCAGCTCGAGGTTGTTCGCCAATGTCAGAGAAAAGTCATGCCGTATCCTACGAAGATATCCGCCTATAAGGTAGCCAGCCCACCACTTTTGCCCTCTGTGAACGACACAATGGTGTTTTGCACCGCACAGCGACTTGTTCATGACCTCCTCAGACCATTTCGGCGGAGGTGATCTGGGGCTGGCCGAGCAACTTCGCGGTGTTCCGCAAACTCCGCTCGAGCAAGGTGCCGTCACCCCTTTGCAGTCCTTCGGAACCAAGCCATTACAAGCTGCCCTACAAAACCTCCTCCTCCTGGTGAGGTTGCTGGGTAGGCATGGCCGCAGCCTGGTCCGGAAGAGACGCCACGCGGGTAGTAACGGCGCCATCGCCCCCCGCACCTGCCATCGCCGCATCGCCATCTTCATCCGCATAGAACGCCGCGACCATGTCGTCTTCCTCCAACTTGGCCTTGGCCTTGGTCTTGAGCTGCTCCACGCGGTCGAGCGCCTCCTTGTTGACCTCGTCCCACGTCTTCTTCCGCGAGTGGATGACCTTGGCGTGGCTCTTGCTCTTTTGCACCTTGAGCGCCGTGCGGTCCATGACGGCCTCGGCGCGGTCCAGGTTCCGCTCCTGCCGCTTGCGCGCCTTGGAGCTCAGCACGGCTTTCCGGCCGGACTTGGTCTTCTTTGCTACGCCGCCAGCGTGGTGCGCCGCGAGCACGGCCGGGCGGCGGTCGACGGATTCTTGTGGTGGGCGGACATTTTTAAGGGACTTGTCGGTGTCGATGCCCGGCGAGGTCGCCCGCCTGGAGGCGCGGGAGTGTATTGAGAGGCCTGGGAGTTGGTGAGTTGGCTGTTTACTGAGAGCATTATAGGGAAGTCAAGGAGTCATTGAAGTCCGTACCTTTTTTCCCCTTGGTAATGGTGCCTTTCGCCATCTTGTGTGTGGCTTTAGGCTGTCGTTATCGAGGCGAAATCGTGGGGCCCATCCTCGACCTGACTTCCGCTTATTATGGAAATTTTTGGGTACAACTAAACTTCTAAATGGGGCTTGCCCCGCCTTGCAGGGGTCGCGCCCCGCTAAGTGCTAGGCGGCCAATGGCCCGCGTCAGCCGACGACCTGAAGAAGCCAAGCTGTTGTCCCGAAGCATGCACGTCGCAAAGAAGGGACGGGAGGGAGTGGCATCTGACATGCAACTGACCGTCGCTGTTGTCTCGTGGATTTTGAATCCCACGCGTGCCTCGCCCCTGTCTGGAGTTGCCCGTCTGCTTTTCTCCATGCCATTTCATTCTTTCACCGGACATGGATTTTCTGTATCCCTTGCGCTTCCTCACATTCTCGGCAGCTTGATCAGGCGGACACATCACCCTTGTGCTCGGGTGACCTGCTCTCCCCGGCGATTTTCACCGCGGCTTCCCATTCCCCAGAATGTGGCCCAACACGCAACACACAGGGACCCAGCTCGACACCCGCCGCGATCCGGATTGGCACTGGCATGACGCACTGGTTCCCGGGCCAGGACTGCGAGACCGCATAACCAGCCCGACCGTGATCATCACCATTGCTCTTGTTGCTGCCACCATAGTGTACCAGGGCGCGCAACGCCGCAGATTACCATCGCTGCCGCAGCTTCTATGGGATGCGTCCGTCTCGGCGATTCCAGGTCGCCTCCTCTTCGCCATCGACCGATTCGTCAATCCGCCCCCTTTCCCATCCCTCATGCTCCAGACACGGTCGACAACCCATGCCGCCAAAAGCGAGGCTCTACGGGGGATACTCGGCCTCGACAGTGGAGGTGGGATATTTGGCTCGGTCGCTCAGGCTGGGCGCTTTGGCAGCCTGTCCCGAAGCACTTGCGGGAACAGCGCTGAACCCGACAAGCCTCCCGGCCTGGGCAACCATGACAACTCCTGTTACCAGAACAGTATCCTCCAGGGCCTGGCATCGCTCAAACCTCTCCCGTCATACCTGACTGCCGTTTCCCGGGGAAACGGGCAGTCTTCATCTCAGACTCGCACGGTAGACACGCTCCGCGACTTGATGGCCGTGCTGAGCAGCCCTTCGAGCTGCGGCGGGACCCTCTGGCCGCCAAATGTGCTAAAGAACATGAGCACGTGGCAGCAACAAGACGCGCAGGAGTACTATTCAAGGCTTTTGGATCAGATCGACGAGGAGATCGCAAAGGCTGCCCGCGCTCTCCAAGACGCACCAGGTCTCGAATCACACAGCACCGTTTACGACTCTTCGGCTAGCGAACACAGCGATGACAGTGGATATCATAGTTCGACTACCGTCTCCCGATCCGGGCTGGACCTTCGCCTTGCCCGAAACCCGCTCGAAGGGTTGATAGCGCAGCGCGTGGCCTGCGTCGGCTGCGGCTATTGCGAAGGGCTGACTATGATCCCCTTCAATTGCTTGACGTTGACCCTCGGCAGCCTCCCGCAACACGATCTTTACGAGCGGCTAGACCACTACACGAAAGTCGAGTCGATCGAGGGAGTCGAGTGCCCCAAATGCTCGCTGATTAAGTATCGAGATATCGTTAAGGGGGTCACCGCCAGCAGGGGGCTGCCCCCCGATCTCCAGGAGAGACTGCGGCTCTTGGAAGAAGCGCTGGAGGAAGAGGCATACGACGAAGCGACGTTGGCCAAGTGCAGCATCCAGCCCAAGGCCAGGGCCAGCTCGACAAAAACGAAACAGGTTGCTATTGCCCGGCCTCCACAGAGCCTAGTGTTCCACGTGAACCGGTCGGGGTTCAACGAGAGAACAGGCCGGCTGTTCAAAAACTCGGCTGCCGTCCGTTTTCCCATGGTCCTAGACCTCGCGCCGTGGTGCCTGGGGAGTGCCGAGAGCCGGGCGGTGCTGGAAGAGGGCGCCGTTGCCGCCCAGGACGTGGAGCAGTGGACGCTCGATCCCCGGTCGTCCATGGTGGCCGGTGACCGGGGCCCGTCTAGGGTAACGGGCCCGATCTACGAGCTGCGTGCCGTGGTCACGCACTATGGCCAGCACGAGAACGGTCACTACGTCTGCTACAGGAAACACCCTGTTTCGTCGCCTCTGACAAGGCTTGAGAGTGAACAAGCGGGGAAATCCTTTGGTCACGCGCCTGCGGAGAATTATGGCCTTGACGATATCGATTCGATTACCGAGACAGAAAGCCAAACTTTGGGTATGACTGGGGCAGCCCGGCCAGTGTCGGGCCGAGAAGCACAGCGGTATCAGTGGTGGCGGCTCAGCGACCAGGACGTGACCCTAGCGGACGAGCGGACGGTTCTCTCTCAGGGCGGCGTGTTCATGCTATTCTACGATTGTGTGGATCCCACCCAGGTCCCGGTTTTGGCGTTGGATGCGTCTGTTGGCACGGAAGAGGTAGGCGCCCTTGGACCACCTGTCCTGACTCGCAGTCCGGGCGTGGCGGAAGAAGAAGACTTTAAGGCTTGGGCAGAGGACGATCCGATTGCTTCCAGGCCTTTCGGCGGATCGGACGCGCTCCCCCTCGTAGTGCACGAGAGAGCCGCCTAGCAACAAACCTCAGCGCCGAGCTCCGACGACCCCAGCGACACAAGCATTCGTGCCATTCCGAGTCCTGGCCCGGTGTGGTGACGGGAAACAGCGCCAACGCAGTTAGCGTCCACCACGAGCCTGAGAATGGTTGTCTGCCTTCTTTGTCTCGACAACGAGTCGTCAAGGCGTAGGCGAACGCAGGCCAGCAGAGGCTGGAGGAGCGAGGTGTTTGTGCATTGGTTTTGACGGTTGCTTCTTGTCATGCATAGCGAACGGCGTTTTTTGGGGTTGACGGCTTACCATGGGCTCCTTGTTTCTCCCTCGGTGGTCAATACTCGCAACACAGCGCAGCATCACTTGTGGAGAAGGGTCTAATATGGTTGTTGTTTGTGTCTCTGGTTGGAATGAGCGGGTACAGGGATAGGGTGGTTGAGAGCATGTATTATAGGAACATGTGGCCTTGTTTGTTGTTGGTCATCTTGGCCCGAGGAGTCTCTTCGTGTTGTGCCTGCGAACGGAGAGATAAGCTCATTTGAGGCTCTCAACCATTGCGGGTGCCTTGTTACCTATGTGCGTTGTGTTGTGTTGTATTGTACAAGTACGAGTGCTCGTCTTCCCTGGTTCTTGGTTTTTGTTGTCGTTCCACTTCATGGGACAGAAAGCTTCCGAGGTGTAGGAAGACCTTCAACACTGGTTTTGCTCGTCGGCGGCGGCTTCTGCCGTGCAGGATTGTAACGGTGGAGCCGGAGCCGGAATTCACGGCACGGCGTTATCGTGCCGGAGATCCGCTCACCTTGATCCGTAACGGTTTACGGATATGGCAAAGTAGTCTGCCGAACCCGACCGATACGATATATTCTCTGGCCCGATCAATGACGTTTCTTACTGGCAAGAAGAAAACAGCGTCGAAGACCAGCCCTCCATATTTGGTAGTCTGAGGAAAACTCTCTGGATGAGACAGCCAAGAATAAGTGTTGCAATTCTCAAGTACCCATTTATGGTACCGCACAAGTCAGGCACCTTTAGCGATGCTCGTCGCGAGCACTTGTCCCTTGCATTCGGACTCGACGCCAACAAGCTCTGTCATTGGCTTGGCCCTTGCTGCCCGGTCTGTGGGGTCTCAGCCCAGGCAGCCCCGCCCATCCCGTCAGCGCGATGCTCTTTGCGGTCTCGCTCACAAAGGGAGAGGCAGGGGGGATGGCCCACTGCCAACGGCGCTGCTTCATCAGTCAGCTCAGCCGTTCGGCATACCCATTGCGAACACGAACAGGAGGAACCTGCTTGAGCCTCTCTTCCCTCTTTGGTTTGTTTCTACTGTACGGACCTTCGAGCCCCGATTCACACAGAATAATCTTTGGCTGAGAGATAACTAACCTTCTCAAAAGCATCGATTCGAGCAAATGCCCGGCCAAAAACAACACACGCTCCTTTGCTGACCCGGCCACTCCTTGAACCCTTTCCATACGAGGTCCAAGAGGGGTGGAGTTGGCCATTTCGTTCCCTCACCAGTCCGGCCCTGAGGATCGGTCCCAGTTCTGCAACCCGGACAGCCAGCCAGGAACTGTCCCCTCCCGGCGCGGCGCCGACATGGCTGACGACGATGTTGAGCGCCAGGTTGAAAAACCGCGGCCGGCAGAGCGATCTCCACATGCCGTCTTCTACATCGCGTATGTGTGATGCCCACGGCCTCATCTGCAGGTAGCCTTGCGCGTGGCTGATGGTTCCGGCCCGATGCAGGAATTGGATCTTTTTTTCCAACTTGACCATTCTCTTCAACAAGTGGATTATCGACACGGGATTCAGTAAGTTGACTTTCTTGGATTTAGGGATTTGTGAGGCTGACCATCTCTTGCAGGATACCGTACGTCTCACGCCCGACTCCGGCTCCAGCTCTTCATGACGTTTCCACTAACAAAACACACCCAACAGCCGTGATCCTGACATGCTGGCACATGATCTTCGCAACCATGGCGACCCAGGTGCTGGCGCGGACGACGACGCTCCTCGACGGGCGCAAGAGCGTCAAGATGACGGGGCGCACCTACCTGCGCGCCATTGTGCCCATCGGCCTGCTCTACAGCGCCAGCCTGGTGTGCAGCAACATGGTGTACCTGTACCTGAGCGTCGCCTTCATCCAGATGCTCAAGGCCGCCGCCCCCGTCGCCGTGCTGCTGTGCTCGTGGGCCTGGCGCGTCGAGGAGCCCTCGCTCAAGCGCTTCCTCAACATCCTGCTCATCGTCGCCGGCGTCGCCCTCGCCAGCTTCGGCGAGATCGCCTTCAGCATGACCGGCTTCCTCTTCCAGCTCGGCGGCATCGTCTTCGAGGCCATGCGCCTCGTCATGATCCAGGTCCTGCTGGCCGGCGACACCCAGAAGATGGACCCGCTCGTCAGCCTGTACTACTACGCACCCGTCTGCGCCGTCATGAACATCGCCATCGCCGTCGCCACAGAGGCCAGCTCCTTCCAGGCCGCCGACCTCGCCGCTGCCGGCTACGCCCTGCTGCTGCTCAACGCCATGGTGGCCTTTATGCTCAACGTCAGCAGCGTCTTCCTGGTAAGACCCCCCCTTATCTTCCCCCCCACCCCCACCTCTCCCCCCTTCCCCACTTCTCTAACAACCCCCCTCCCCGATCATCCAGATCGGCAAAACCTCCGGCCTCGTCATGACCCTAACCGGCATCCTCAAAAACATCCTCCTCGTCATCATCTCCGTCATGATCTGGCACACGGCCATCACGGGCCTCCAGTTCCTCGGCTACGCCATCGCCCTCGCCGGCCTGCTCTACTACTCGCTCGGCAGGGACCAGCTGCTCGCCCTCTCCCACGCCGCCTGGCTCTACGCCAGGGGCGGCTACGAGGCCCTGCGCGGCTCGCCACCCTCGGCCGGGGGGGACGACGCCGCCGGCCAGGGTCCCGGCCAGGGCGGCGTCGGCGGCGGCTTGCCCTCTGCCATGCGCCGGGCGCTGGTCATGGCCCTGGCCGCGGTTGTGGTCTTGGTTTTGTTCGGGGCTTTCTTCTATCGTGCTGGCGGAGAGGGGGGAGTGGGAGGGGCTGGGTTGGAGCGGCGATTTTATTGACGGGGTCAGTATCTAGTGGGAAAATAATTGGCGTTGATGGATGGGTTCCTCTTGCTTTGGACAGCAAAGCGGCTTGATTTTTGTATAATGATGGTTGGATCTAGCTGTTTATTTATACGCACTGATTATCAGGCAGGCATTTTCTCCCGTGTTGATGAAATCAGACCTGGATAAAGGCAAAGTGGTTGGTTACCTCGTGAGCTGTTGGCCAGGAAGAGGCCGTTCATAAATCCGGTAGCCTCAAATACAGATTCACTGCCTGTCTCTGGCAGCCCAATATCCGCTGGGAAGCCAGGAACATCGTCGCTGGAGCCTAGGTATTGCTACACTTCGATGACATATCCGGCAAGGTATCAAAGCAGACAACCAGGACCGAGTCCCTACCCAATCCTGCTTCACCCATGAATACACGAGGTCTCGCTCGGTACCGACCGTCAAACCAACGCCGGTGTATGCCACATCCCTTTCTTCCTCGTGGCTTCAAAAACCGCCCATCTGACCAACCGCCATGGCAGCTACTGTCCGCCTAATGCCACCACATGAACCGTTGTGGTGGCCTCGGGTTGTTGGCCAGGTCGAGGCTTCTAACCCCGACTCCGGCTCCTCCTCCGACTGTCATGCCGACTCCGCCCGTAATCACGGTCCCGATCGCGATCTCGATCTCCATCTCGATCTCGTCGAGATGACACGCTTCGGTCGCGCCGGCTGCGGCGGTAGTGGCTGTCGCGGTCCCTGTCTCTATCCCTATCCCGGTCCCTATCCCGGTCCCTATCCCGATCCCTGTCTCGGTCTCGGTCTCTATCTCTATCTCTGTCTCTGGAGTGTTCCCTATCGCGATCACGGCTCCTAGTTCGGCTACGCCGTCTCGTCTCTCGACGGTCGTCTCTCGCCCGGTCGCGGTCACGGGAACGATCCCGCCTGTCTCGATCTCTGTCGCGGTCCCTGTCGCGATCTCTGTCCCTTGGTCGGTTGCGGTCGCCATCGTAGCGGTCACCGCCACGGTAGTCCATGCGATCCCGCTCTCGCTCTCGGTCCCGGTCCCGGTCCCGATCCCTGTCTCGATCCCTCTCTCGATCCCCGGGCAAGTAGCGATCGTGTTCCTCAAGTTCGCGGCGGCGCTTCAGATCTGGTGACCTGTCACCCGCTCGACGGTCGTCGATCCCGGGCACCGGCATGCCCTTCTCCCTCGCCTCTTTCTGGGCAGCGAGGTAGGCCTTGGCTTCCTGCTCGCGTTTCTTGACCTCGGCTTGTTTCCAAGCCTCCTTTTCCGTTTGGTTCAGGCGGGAGGGCGGCCGGGCTGCGCTGGTGGGCGATCGGGAACGGCTTATGTGGCGCTTCTCCTTGTCGTCCTCCTTCATTTTGTCTTTTTCATCTCGATCGCGAGCTCGCTCACGGTCGCGGCTACGGTCTCGTGGATCGGCGCGAGTGCGAGAACCGCTCCGTTCAGGTTTCTCGCGATGGTCACGACCTCGAGACCGCGATCGGCTCCTATCTCGGCGGCTGGGTCGAAGTCTGGACCGGGAGCAGTCACGTTGTTCGCCTGTCTGGCGCGGAGATCGACTCCGGTCCCATGCATCACGGCGACGAGAGCGGCTTCTATCCTTCCTGTCGTCCGTTCTGGCGGTCTTCGGACGGGAGCGACTCCGGCCCCGCCGGTCCGCGCGGGTACGAGACCCACTGCGGTCCCTGTGCGCCTCTTTCCGGTCATCGCGGCGTCCGTCCCGAGCATCATCACGGCGGCTGTGATGGTCGTCCCGGCGGTCGTCCCGGCGATCATCTCTCCGGTCATCTCTCCTCTCCCGTAGTCTCGACCTGCTCCTCCTGCGTGAACGGCTCCGGTCATGTCTAGATCGCGGAGAGCGCGAGCGGTCATCTCTGCGCCTGCGGTCGTCGTTCCTAGATCGGCTTCTATCCTTGGCGCGACGTGCCCGAGAAGAACGAGAGGGACTCCTAGATTTTCGCCTCTCGGGCTTGATCTCCTCTTCCTTGGGGGGGGCGGAAGGCTTGGGATCCTTCGGCTCCTTCGTATCCTTCGTCTCAATGAGCTTCTTGACTTTAGCTGTCTTACGCTCCGAGATCCTTGAGGCCGATCGCTGAATCGGTGCTATTGCCGAAGCTGGTTTCACCTTTTTAGGGGGAGGAGCCAGGGTTTCGTCAACTTCCAGCTCGGGTTGCTTGGCCACGACACGCTTGCTCTCGCGCAGGAGGTCGGCTAGTGCCTCTTGCTCGAGGCGGTCGTGATCCTCTTTGGTCAGGTTTTGCTTCACGCCGTCCGCCCGTTGTTCGGTGGAAGGCTTCGGCCTGCTGTCGCGGCTGTCCCGGCGGTCGCGATCCGGGTCTCGGTCTCGCTCCCGATCTCGATCTCGACCGCGGTCTCGGTCCCTTCCCCTATCTCGCTCCTTTGATCGATCTCGGGGAGTACCTCGGTAGCTATCATAGCCTCGTTCAAGATACCGATCGCGGTCGCGGTCACGGTCGCGATCTCGATCTCGGTCCCTCTCCCTGTCTCGATCATGGCTGCGGTCTCTCTCCCTCCGGCTTTCCCGTTCTCGGTCTCGCTCCTTCTCCCGCTCTCTCTCGAGCTCCCTCTCTTTCTCGCGCTGCTCGCGCCGTTCGCGCCGCTCCTTTTCTCTCCGTTCATCCTCCTCCCGCTCCTTCTTCCTCCGTTCCTCCCTTGACGCCCTCTCGGCTTCGCGTCTCTTAGCCTCCTCCCTAGTCTTGATCTCCCGCTCGAGTTTCCGCTTTTCCTCTTCGACGGCCCTGAGCTCAGCCCGGACGCGCTCCCTTTCTCCGCGGCGGGCAGCCGTCTCGGCGGCGTATTGCTCGTCTGTCTTGGAACCACGCAGCCTCTCTTCCTCGGCTGCTTCGTCCCCAATCTCAGCGCGGCGCAGTTCGCGAATATGGGCCTCGATGGCGCGGCTATCGATCAACGAGCTGATGACGTCTTCGGCCTTCTGGTAGACACCGCTGCGGTCGAGGGCGCCATCAATGAGGGCTGCGGCTTTCCCGCGCTCGAGGGTCAGGAGTTGGGTTGGATTACGCTCGACTTCCCGCTCGGCGACTTCGAGGATGGCTGTGGTGACTTGCGCTTCGTAGTCCTGGATGCAGGTGAGTTGGGATGCACAGAGTGTGGTAGCGTGTGAGGTTAAGAGAGATACGCACGCTAGCCTCGAACTTCTCCCACACTTGCTTGCGAATTGTGTCGTAGCCGCCTTTCTTCTTGAAAGAGTGTGCGAGACCCTCGATTGCAGTGCGCGTCGCCGACGGGAGCGGGAGATCGGAAGCCTTGAATCGCTTCATGGCAGGTGCCATCACCGTATCCGACTGACTCGGCGCAGCGGCCAGCACTTGGGAATTGACCGCAGAGGGCATGGTGGCAGCTTGGGAGAGTCGTGAATGCTGGCTTGATTGGCAAAGCACCCTCGACGGGCGCTGCACTTGAGTGCAATGAATGCACCGCGGCAATAAAAAGGATGCACGCGCTTCTCAGGTCATCTCCAGTGCAGTCAACGCAGATGCGCCATGTGGTAGAAGAAGAACTGCAAGAGAGGGATGACCATGGAAGGGAAGTTGACGGCCAGAATCTCCGAGTCGCGTTTGCAGATGAACCGGGGAAGTTTGAGTGGGTCTGCTGCTGGAATTGAAACTGGGATGCCCATGCAAGGTCGCACTGCAGGAGCCAAGCCACATCTGACCAAGGTCGCGTCAGCCACAGCGCTCACCCCACGCTGCAGCAAGGCACGCACAGATCACCAAAGGTGGCTTGTCAATTCAACGAACTTGGCAGCTGGCGATCGCTCGCAAACCACGCCAGACGACAGCTTCACGAAGCTCCGGGCAAGTCGACAGCTCAACCCCGGCGCCCAATCACCCTCACACGGCCGAGCGCCAAACATCCAAAGGAGGAATTGAGTTCGCTCTCCTCACCAACCACGAGCGGAACGCCTCGCCGCACTGACGAACCCTGCCCCGAGCGATTTCGAACTCGAGTCACCCCACAAGACGAGACAAGACAAGACGACGAGACGAGACACAACAACCTACTGCCAGACAAAATGGTCAGCAGGGTTGTCTTCTGGACCGGCTTCGGTACTTCCAACCCCTCCCTCCCCACACCCTGATCTCAATCCACCACCCGACCACCACCACCACCACCACGCATGATGAGACATCCCAACCTAACCCCTCACACCTCCCAGGCCTCGTCGTTCGCTTCTGGCAGCTCGGCATCGAGATGCGGCCCTTCTTTAACAGGAAGGCGCTCTGGGCATACCCCGTCTTCGGCGGCGTTGGCGCGAGTTTCGGGTACTGGCTGCAGGGCGTCGACGAGCGGCAGACCAAGATGTTGGAGGAGCGGAAGCAGGCCATCCTGGAGAAGCGGGCGCGGAGGGCCGGGCGGGAGGCGAGCGCTGCTGCGGCTGCGCCGACCGAGGTGGTTGTGTGAAAATGATCATACCAGTGAGAGGGTGCGGTATGGAAGGAATGAAGGAAGGCTGGGGACGGCCTGGGATGGGGAGGGGAGAGGAAATGATGGAGAGGGACTACGGTTCCTGGCTGTCAAGGGCTGGGACACGGGACAAGCTGTGGTTGGCGAGCTAGATTCAGTGTACAAGATTATTTTTGATCCCCTAGAGAGATGGCCGCCCCGCTGGTTGGATTCCAAAAGAGGGAAATGCAATGCGAACCGACACCAAATCCTCGAGATCAGAACCTCGATAGCCACTGTGCCTCCACCACGCCCAACAACAACCCTTCTCACCGAGAAGCCCCTCCGCCTGAGTCCATCCGCTTCAGTCAATCAGGGGATCCTCCTGCTTCCTCAGCAGCGCCAAGATGGCCTGGGCCGGCGAATTTCCGCCGCCGCTCTCAAACTCGGTGATGACACCCGTGATGTACCTGTCATGGGTGTTGTCAAACAACAAGCGGAAGCTGTCGGCCGTGTTCCTCTCCGGGTCGATCTCATTGTAGGTGAGCGAGTCGACCGACACGCGGTCTCGGTCGAAGTTGATGGTCTCGCAAAGGACAATCACCTTGACGCCCGCATTCATGGCAGCCATTGCCACGTCGGCCGTCCCTGATGGCGCATGCAGCGACCCGTTGGCGAAGATGGCCTCCCCCCCAAGGAACACGTTAGACGCGGCCGCGACCTTGGGCCGCAGACCGCCTAGATTGGGCGAGTACGACACGGGGATGCCGGCCTGCCGTAATGTCTTTGCAAGCTCCAAGCCACCACACCCATACGGGTCGTCAATGACAGTGGCGTCAAATGCCTTGCCATCGTGCTTCGCCTCCAGGAGGGTCTTCTCAACAAGCCGATGGTGGCCGTATGTGAGGATGGTGTCGCCCTCGTTGATCGATTGAGCGGCATTCCGGGCGATGGCGTACTCGGCAAGGGTGATCCGTTCGTTAATCAGAAAGTCGATCCACTCCAGGAGTCCCTCCTTCGCCTCGTCTTCGGCCGTGTCAATGTCGAACTTGTTGATGTTTCCCTTGATCAGCCTGATGGCATTGCCCATAGCAAAGCACATCGGCCTACATTCGGTGAGATATTCAATCTGCGGGTTCAGGACGTGTGGGACAAAGTGCCGTGATAGCGAGTTCCCTTTGGGTGTCTCATACGATTCGATGACCTGGTTGCTGCTGTCAGCGGTCGTGCACCACGGTGGTTACCGAGATATCAATACAAACCTTCCTAAACGCCAAAAGAGTCGCCTTGAGACGAGCTATGCTGTCGTTGAGGGCAAAGGTAGCCATCTGCTGGCCGACAGCCAGGACAGCAGGGTGCACGTCCTTGTGCGCCTGCGATGTTGGTATCCGCTTCGCCATGGGCAAATGGCTGAAGCATTCGGGGATCCCACTCCTGATATCCCTCTCGACAATCGGCATGGATGGCCGCCGCCCACTGACGGAGGGCCGGTGAGCCTGCAATTGCCCGCCCCTGCCTTGGGTTTGCTGGCCGTCCTGTTTCCCTTTGCTTTTGGCTCCCTTCCCGTCCGCAGCAGCCCCTTTGTCCTGTGCCTGTGGCGCTGTCGCAGCAGATGCTTTGGCTTCCTTCACTTGCGCACGTCGCGCTGCCTTTTCTGCCTTTGCCTTGGCTTTGAGCTGGGCCGCTGTGAGCTTCTCTGTGTTGGCCGCATTGGCGGGTGCATTGGCGGGTGCATTCGCAGGTGTCGGTGCGAGTTTCGCTCCATCCTGTACTGCGGGAGCCCCCTCAGGAGCCCCATTCGTCTCGGCCGCCATTTTTCGGGGCGTCGCTATGCGATGGTCTGGTGTGAATCTGGTGTGAATCTGGTGAGGAACTTTATCGATGCGTGGGGCGCGGGGCAGGATGTGCTGCAATGGGTTTCGAGCCGTAGAATTCCTCTCTATCCCTGGGAAATCGACGTAAATAGATAGCGCATGTGTTCCCGTATATGGCAACAGCAGGATTCGTTCTCAGCGACGCCGGACGGTATCGCGTTGTCTACTGAAATTGCTTCATGAATAAAGTTTCGAGATTGGGAATTGAGTCACAATCGGCATCCCACATGCCGCAGCCTTGCACCCCGCGCCCCGCAATCATGCAGGCAACCTCAATCGGGGAGCACGGACCCCTGCTAGCTATTGTTCTCGAAGCTCAAAGGTTGAGAATCGGCTTTCACAGTAAGGCATGACGGAAGTCGTCATCGTTACCAGGGGGCCGTAAGTTTCGTTTGCGAGCTAGTAGCTGAGAAGGTCTAGCAGCCTTTTCAACTCAGTACCGCTTCGCAAAGCCAGATCAAAGGAAATGTCCAATACTGTAACTATCAGGGGAGTCTGCAATCAGTCAAATGAGTAGATCGGGCCATCGGTCGCATGCTGGATCCATGGCGGACAAGATATGTGCGATATAAAGTATTATACAATGACGTGGCCTTCCACTTCAAAACCTGGTATTGTACAAGTACAAGACTCTTTGGCGAAGTCCACCCACCCAGTGGCTGGACAGCTCCTCGGCCCCGTAAAGCCACCCAGCAGCTAGACGGCAGTGTCTACGCCGCGCTCGCCCTCGGGTCTCTCCACCGCCGCCGGAGCCCGGGGAATGGCTTGTCCCGGGGACCCAGCAGCCGCAGGCTCAGCAGACGCCGCGGCAACACTGCCCGCCGGGGCGTGCAGATGAAGAGTGAGCGTGTCCCCCACCAATCCCTCCCTAGGCCTGATCTCCTTCGCCCCGGGAACCTCGGCGATGGTGGCCTCAACCGCCTTCAGCGCCAGCTTGGCCTCGTCCGCCGAAGCCTTCCGCTTTTTCCTCTCTTTCGCATTCATCATGGTCACGAGGACCTGGTGTCCCTTGCTCAAGAACCTCTTGAGCTGTGTCATCTTGGTGCGCAGATCGTGCGGCGCGATCGCCCAGTTCAGCTCCAGCTCCTTGGTCTTCTTCTTGCCCGCGCTCTTGTCCGGCTGCCTGGAGGATCTCGCTTTCTCCTCGGCTTCGCGGTCGGCGATGCGGCAGATAGGGTACTGCGGGCCGCTGGACAAGGGGTCCGCCTTGGGGACGGCGAGGAGGATGAGCATGTCGCGCTCCAGGTTGATGTCCTTGAGGACCTGGCTCGTCCGCTGCGGCTCGCTGAGCCTACCGTCTTCTTGACGCAGTTGGATCCATGGGTAGGCGATGCCGTAGTCGCAAACAAAGCGGTCTGTTGAAGGGGCGGGATCCCTAGAGCCAACCGGTGTGACGCGTTTATAGCGCAATTGGGCAATTGGATGGGTGGAAAAGGGCCGTTGCAGGGGCGTTGAAGGAGTCGCTTTGATAGCCACGGCTATGGCAGGCAGCAGCAGGCGCTGCAATTTCCACGGGGCTTCTGATACTGCTGCATTGCCGACGAAGACCTTGCGCAGGGCCGCGGCCGAATTGAAGAGACATTTCGAGGTCTTCATGGTGTCTGCTGCAAGAGCGCCAGTACCTCGAGTGACGTTGCGTGTTCAACGTGGAGGAGCTTGGAGCTGGGCGGGACGGGATGATCCTGCTGGCGCGGCCCCTGCAATCGGGAAATATTCAACCAATCATGCTGCGGCACCTTTTGAAGGTTCTCGGCTTGGCATCGTTGAATGTCATCGCGCGATACAAAGTACGGAAACCATTTTACACTCTTCAAAAACAAACCTCACCCCACGCCATGCCGTCAATAACCCCCATCCTGCGCGGGCTGCTGCGGCAAACCAGGCTCAGACTCTCACCCAAACCAAACTGCCCACCATTACCACCACCATCCACCAGACCACCACCACTACAACCCCCAACGTCCAACCCGATCCCGAGCGCGCCGCCCCCCAAGCCGGGCTCCTCGTGGCTAGGCCACCCAATCCGAGTAATCCTCAACACGCTCAAATTCGTGGCCCTCACCCACCTGATCTGGGAGTACGTCGTCTCCATGTCGCCCGCGTCCGGGCCCTCAATGCTGCCGACGTTCGAGGTCGTGGGCGAGTGGCTGCTCGTGTCGCGGCTGCACCGGTCCGGCCGGGGCATCGCCGTCGGCGACGTAGTGGCGTACAACATACCCATCAACGACGAGATGGGCGTCAAGCGGGTGCTGGGCATGCCGGGCGACTACGTGCTGATGGATACCCCGTTGGACGGGGACGGCGGGGATGGGGACTGCAAGGGAGGGGGAGGGGGAGGAGGGGGGGGAGGGGGGAGTATGATCCAGGTTTGTCAAACGTCACGTTTTTCTCCTTCAGTGAATGAGTCGTTGTTGACCTGGCGCACAGGTTCCACGAGGCCATTGCTGGATTGTTGGGGACAATCTGGCGGCGTCGAGAGACTCGAGGTTCTTTGGCCCTGTGCCGCTGGCTCTGATCCGAGGCAAAGTGATTGCCTCTGTGAGGTCGTTCTCGGAGTTTAGGTGGATTACCAATTCCTTGCGGAAAGCAGACAGTCCCAGTGAGGGTTGAAGCTCAGCATCTGGCTGTGTGTATCACCTTCGCAGACGAAACCCCAAAGCTTATTGTGTGGTAGGCAACAATGGGAGGGCGAGCGAGGTTAGGCGTCTTCTTCAGATCAGTGAATATGTATCAATTGCGTGTTCTGATTACAATGGTTTTAGGTCCGACCAACCGCATTGATCCCGGTTGGTCGCGCTGGTGATAGTGGGTATAGAAGAATCGCGAACGCCCGCAGGGCTATCAAAACAGCGCCGGGTGATCGGGCGGCATCCGCAATACATCACTCTCCTGCTCCATACTACAAAAGAAATACAAAGCCGGGGGAGAAGAAACCAGGCCATCTAAGAAACCATGTCCCACAGCCTCGCGCTCCGAGCAATCCTTCCCAATGCTCGCCTACAGATATACATGCCATCCGAAACCCCTGAAACGTCCAAAACCTTGTTTATATGGATAAGACTGACGCCGCCAACTCCGCTCCGCCCCCATGCGTAATGACAAGAAAGAAGCTAGGAGAAGACACTTGAACTGCGTGAACGAGATTCGAAACCTCAGATGGCCGCGTGCCCGGCCACAGGCATAACAGGGAACTAGCCCTCGATGTGGCTCTTGGATGCGCCCTGCCCGAGCAGCTCAAGACACCGCTGCGCCAGGTTGACTACTTCGCTCTCGTCGTCGTCCTCGGCCTCGTTGTCCGACTCCATCTGGCGGTTGGCGATCAGCTTGATCATGTCGACAATGTCATCCGATTTCCCAATAAGGCCGATAAGCTTCTTGTCCTCGGACTCGAGTAGTTGGAGCAGGGTCCAAATCGCAATGTGCTGGAAAGTGGCGTCGCCGCTGGCAAGAAACCTGCTGAGATAGCCGTGGATCCCGTCGCTCGGCTCCATCCAGTTCTGGACAAAGATGCTGTAGTCGCCCACTATATCTCTGTCAGCATGATTACCTAGTCCGAACAGCAAGACAAGGAATGGACTAACCTTTCGAGGAGAGATTGCCCAGCGCAGCGGCACTGTTTCCTTGAACCTCAACGCTGGGGGATTTGGTAAGGGGGATCAACACCTCAAAGACGCCAAGCTCCAGAAGATGCGTCTTGAGCTCGTCGCTCAGGGCAAGAACGGCGATCGCAGCCGTCATCTCGGACTGAACCGTGACAGGAACCTCCAGGACGAGCTGCTTACACTTCTGGACGGCACCTGCCTCGAGGACAAGGGACTTGTTTCGATCCGAGCTTGCTGCTAGGTTGCGGAGTGTCGAGATGGCATGGCACTGGATCTCTTCGTTGTCCGTCGACCCCAACAGATCGACCAGGGGTTTCAGAAAGCCTGCTTCAATGATGGGCGACTCGTTTTGAGGGTGGATCGAGATGTTACGGATGCATGCGACGGCCGAGAGGATGAGTGGGAGGTATGAAGACTTGAGAAGGCGCAGGAGAGGTCCGAGTCCGTGAGCCTGGACGATCTCGAGTTGGTACTTCTCGTCCGATGCAAGATTCCGCAGCGCCAGGGCAGCCTGGCACTGGACCTTAGGCGAGGGGGATTCCGTCAGGTTCACCAAGTACTGAACAAGTCGAGGTTCCGTCTCGGCCAGTCTCCGCCTGTTAGTAGAGTCGACGGCAATGTTGCTCAGGGCGGTGGTGCAGTAGTACTGCACATCCACGTCGGGGGATGAGAGGAGCTGCACCAGCACAGGGATGGCTCCGGCATTGACCAGCTGCTGCCGGTTCTCGTCTACACGAGGCGTCAGCTGTGGTCTTTCGAGAATCCTTCTATGCTTCGCAAGCAACATACCAGAATGTGTCATGTTTAGGAGAGCACCGGTGGCATTCCTCTGGACCCTCATATCCTTCGACTTGGCGAGCCGTGTAAGCGGACCCAGGGCTCCCGACCTCGCGATCTTCGCCTTGTTGTCTTCATGTGTTGCCAGGTTGGTGATGCAGCCGACAGCATTACACTGGACCTCGACGTTTGGCGACATCATTTGCTTGATCAGCGGTTGCAGCCCGCCCAGATGGACGATTAGAACCTTGTTGTCGGCTAGTTCTACCGTCAGCACAATTCTTTTGCCGGGCACGATCGCAGGCAGGGGGTACAGTACTGTTAACGGCGAGGTTGCCCAGCGCGGCACTGGCTGCCCGTTGAACTTCAATGTCGGAGTTCTCAAGGAGGAATAGAATGGGGCTGAGCGTGTCCCGGTCAACAGCCCGGACATCTGAGATGGCAGACGCAGTTAGCAAACAAGGTCACGAGCTGCACAGCAAGGGAAGCGCCGTTGACGAGGCGCCCCCGAGCGACGCAAGCCGGGGTTCCACACGCACCTCGCTCCGTAATCTCAGCAAACGTTAAGCTGGCGCTCCGTTGAAGGTCGATGTTATCGGAATAAACGAGGGTGCTCAGAGCACGGAGAGGTTCGCCCGAGAAGAAGTCAGTTTCGGCACGCTACAGACAAGCTGTAAGTCAGTACAAAGCGGCGATTATGAATCGCAGGGGCAAGCTAACGTTTTCGAGGTATTGGAGAAGGTCGGCAACAGCCTCGCGCTCATTCTCGGCGAGGACATTCTCGTACAGCGCATCGCGGGATTTGCCTAGACCTATCAACGCATGCCATCTAGTCAAGGAAACCGGCATATCAATCGCACCTCCACAGCACGACGAGCTGCAGTTGCCCATGGCCGCTGGTGGGGAGACGCCAACGGGCCCGGCGTCGTGGTTGGTTTCCTGAGCAGCTCTGACTTGTCGAGGTTGGAGGATCAGCTTTGTGCTTTGTGAACTTGAATCGGAGAACTAGCGGGAAGGGCTTGGTTGGTCGGTCGCAGCAGGACACACGGTTTCGAGAGCCTCGGATTGATGCCGCAATGATCAATGAAGCAATCTTCGATGGAGTCCGCCGTCTCGTCGCCCGATCGCGATCTTAGTGCTGGGCTGGCTGGCTGGCAGACTTCGGCGGTCCAGCCTGTTGTTGGTGTTTCGTTGTTTTGGGCGGGTCAGGTGCGTAGGAGCTGCCCTGGTCGCAACGGGAAGCCAAGACGGGACAGCCACCCTCCAGGAAGCCGCCTGCTCAATTGTCACAAAGCGGCTGCGTCGGGGTTTCGATAAGGTCCGTGCGCTGTTCCAGTGGGGTCTCTCTCTCTGGCTCATCGACAGTTCGACCCTCCCGTTGAGCCTCTTGAGTCACCTTTCTGACCTTCATTTTAGCACATGCGACTACAAAATGAGTGACTCGAAAGCATGTCCAATGCCGCTGAAAGCATCTGGGGGAGAACTAAGGGAGGGACGGTCGGGGTGGCTGAACAACGAGAGTCTATTTTCAAAACCCTGTCCCAAGTCCTTGGCTGCTCTCTACCTACACAGTAATCTGTACTCTTGTACGGAGTACGGAGTATCCGCGGTTGATCTCCTTCGTCTGTGACAGTCGCTGTGATTTCGCTTTTAAATGAACTGTCTTACGCCCAGCAGAGACTCGACCTCATGTGATTCCACCTTTCTGAAACCCGCCATCACATATGTTGATCATTGATGACCACGTTCATTCAATTGGCACGTGGCTCAATCACCCATTGATAATACTCGGGACTATGGATGTGAATGTACTTGTACAAGTACAACCTGGAAGTCTCTTGGTTCGGCTCCCCCCGAGCCAGTCACAGCTCAAGCAATTCGAGGACGTTGAGGCGTGGGCTCTTCTGCCAATATCCAGCCGCTTGAGGGTCACAGCCTTCACTCTCATCAATGCCCCTACGGATAGAACCTGGAAGCACATATTCGTACAACATTCCTTGAGCTGAGACAGGAAGCGACAGGTTGGTCCACTGTACCTCGATATCACTCAACAGAAGTGGCTGCGAGTGGGTGGCAGGGTAAATATCTCCAGTATAAAGTACGTGTGTAGATCTAAAAGGTATGTTTGGAGAAAAGGTAGTCTGACCAGGCATCTACATATAAGCCGCCCTCCTCTTTGTTGTGTTTCAACTCGAGTTGTAGAGTTTTGCGTAGCAAAGAACCGACAAGGTCAGCCCTGAACGGAGGACCTGCAGCGATAGTTGCCGCCCCGCGGCCAGACCTTATCAGAGAAGCGGAGCATTTCCCTTCTGTCATTGCGAGCCACCTCAAACACATCCAACCCAACTGACTGCTCTCCCGTCCTCTTCCATTCATCAAACTAATAATTACAAAGCCACTAGCGTCGAGCACAAACAAGTCGTCGTTGCAAACAGCTTTCCTCTGACCACCTAGTGGACCCTGCTTGCTTCATTTCTGGGCATCCATCTGCCAAGGCGCACCTCACTTCAGCCCCAAAACAAGTAACTACCTCGAAGTAAAAACCGCCCCAGCTTGGTCGGGAAGCTTCCCCGATGTTTGTTCCACCATCGCGATAACGATGGACGACCCTCGTGCTGCCCCCGAAGCGGCACACCCCAGCTCCCGCAGCGCGCCGGCTGTCCTCCCGCCCACCACCCACTCGGATACCGGAGAAAATGGCAGTGGCCAGCTGCCATTGCGACCATCGGGTCACGAGCTCCCTTTTGTCGCGCCGTCGTCGTACCTCCGCCCGAAGCCCGCCAGTCGCACAATGTCGGAGCGGACTCCGAGTGCTCTGGACAAGGAGCAGATGCAGGGACTGGTGAGCATGCCCGCCCCGAGACAGCCGTCGCAGCCCCGCTGCCTCCCGCCGAGCTTTTCCTGGCTCCCCCAGCACAGCAACCGGGCTGGGATGGATGCGGGGTTCCAGGCGGCCCTCTGCAGAGTTGGTCCAGTTGACTGACCCAAACAGCGGGGGATTCGCGAGTTCCTCAAAGTCCGGACTAGCTACGACGTGCTTCCACTCTCCTTCCGTCTCGTCGTGCTCGACAACGATCTCCTCATCAGAAAGAGTCTAAATATCCTCCTCCAGAATGGTGTGCTGCCCCCTGCCCCTGCCCCTCTCCCCTACTCAGAACTTCGGGGAAGGAGTTGATCGTGGTGATTGGGGACGATAGCTGACCAGATGGTATTTATGATGAGAAGGCATCGTCTCCGCGCCGCTCTGGGATTCCCGCAGCTCAACCTTTGCCGGCCTGCTGACCAGCACCGACTACATCAACGTTATCCAGTACTACTGCCAGTTTCCAGATGAGATCGACCAAGTCGACCAGTTCCGTCTAAGCAGTCTCCGAGGTGGGTAGTTGTCATCATCCTATACCGGGGGACAGGTTCAGGGGCTAAGGCTGTCCATCTAGACATCGAACGGGCGATTGGGGTCCTGCCCCTCGAAACGGTGTCCGTTCACCCTATGCGCCCGCTGTACGAGGCGTGCCGCCGCATGCTGAAGACGAGGGCGAGGCGAATCCCGCTGGTGGATGTCGACGACGAAACGGGCCGCGAGATGGTCGTCAGCGTCATTACACAGTATCGCATCCTCAAGTTCATCGCCGTCAACAACGAGAAGCACACGATCCTCCTCAAGAAGGGGCTGAGGGAAATCGGGCTTGGAACCTATACCAAGCTGGCCACGGCGTCCATGAGCAACTCCGTCTTGGACGTGATCCACTTGATGGTCAAGCACAATATCTCGGCCGTGCCGATCGTCAACGCGGAGAACAAGGTGTTGAACGTCTTTGAGGCCGTCGACGTCATCCCTTGTATTAAGGGTGGGGCCTACGATGAGCTGTCGTCGTCGGTGGGCGACGCCCTCTCGAAGCGCGCTGAAGACTTCCCCGGTATCTACATCTGCAGCGAGGACGACCGCCTGGATGCCGTCTTCGAGACCATCCGCAAGTCGAGGGTTCACCGGTTGATTGTTGTCGACGATGACAACCGGCTCAGGGGCATCATTTCGCTCTCAGACATCCTCAAGTACGTCCTGCTCTATGGAGAGGAAGACGACGATATCCGGGGCGGCTAGCATCGCTCTCCTGAGGGGACAACCCTGCTCATGACCTCGGGGCTGTTTTGGTTTGCGCTGGCACATCACTCGTCCGATCTCTCTAATGCCTACCGGTCATTTCTCGCATTTACATGGCGTCGGGACGGAGTGGTGGATAAAGAATACCATGGCTGCATGAATCTGTTTACCCAGGGTATAGACTTCATTTTCTTGTGCTCCACTCTAGATGCGACACGATGTTTTCTGCCACACGTATCCACCGGATCCTGATTTGACCTGATTCTATGAGCACTGAGAAACCATGAAATCGGCCAACACTATGAGATCGCAACCAAATTCCACTCCATAGCCAACCCAGCACTCCCTAACACGGATCATGTCTCCTAGCTCCCCTGCTGTTTGTTCTCTTCCCTCCGAGGAAAGACCAGAGCACAGTTCACAGGCCGTTCCATGCGACACGAGAAGCAGCAACCAGAACCGACCACACGCTCCAGTCTGAGATTGTGGAAACCCGCCTCTTCCTTTGACAGCCACTTCATGCCCTCACAACACCTCTATTCGAAGTCGCCAGGCTCTGAGCGCTGCTGGTGTGGCGATCAATCGACCCTTGCGCCTCGAATGAGAGCAGCTGCCTCCTCCTCTCGCGCGCGTATCCGTGCCGCAGACCTTGCCAGCGCCCTTGCCATACTCCGGCGTTGGAGCTCCTCGTGCGGCAATAGAGGTTTTGCAGGGTCGCGCACGGGCGGCTTCCTGTGAGAACTGGCCCACCTGTCCTCACGGCCGATGTCCAACGAATGCGGCCGTAGGTGTATGACAGCTAGCTTAGTCTCGGGCGGCAACTTCGGGTTGCCGTGGAACTTGCCTAGGAGGTCGAGGATGGTATCGCGCATAGCCATCAGCCACGGGTGTACGGCCGAGACGTACTCGTGTACGGTGAGGAATTCGCCTTGGGCAGTGACTTGGAGATAGGTGTCGTAGGGCCAAGGCCGTTTCTCCCCGCAGCATTCCAACAGGTATAAACGCGTAGGCGATTCAAGATTCTCGTCGTCAGGGCGGGGCCCTAAGCGTCTCGGGTATGGCCAGTCGTCGTATTCGCCGCAGAGCTGGTGTGCATCATTCCAAGTTTCCTCCCATCTATCGAAACAACCGGCACGGGCCGTGATAGACGAGACTGGGGGTTCTAAAAGGGACTCTTGCGATACGGGGTGGGGGGAGCCGTCCGGGCCGAAGTACGGCTCCATCATGTCGCCCGGCTCGTAGTATTCCGACGGCGCGACCTGGATAGCGGCCTCGAGCGGGCCATTGAGCCTCCAGAAGAGTCGTTTACCGGCTACGCTTGTGTGTCGTCGAACATGAACCCACTCGGCGTCGCTATCGGCGTCGAGTGTACTGGCCGTGTCCATGATATTGGTGCACGAATTGATAGTCGGGTATTTGTGAGCAAAGCTTACAGAGGGGAAGGGGGGTCAGAAAAGTTTTACCCTGATGATGTTTTGCGCGCCAAATTTCTCCCGCGAAATTGTGGCATGAGCAAGACTCCTCGATGGCTCTAGGCGCATAGGCTGTACCTTCCATCTTAACAGCATATTACAAGCCCAGGAACACAATGTTCGTCGAGGAACAATATCACCACTACTTTACAGAGCTACAGACATTAAATTTATCGAACATCAAGTTCACTCCTTAAAGCTAAGATTTTGGAAGACTCTTCTTTGCGTGAGTGAGTCTGTTACAAGGATTTAAAATTGTTCCCCTGAGGATATTCGAGCCCCGAAATAGTTGCCGGAGCAAGACTTCTGGGAACATCATCAGGGTAAAACTTTCCCGACCCCCCTCCCCCTCTATGGTACACCTGGACCGTCAGTGCAGCTGCAACTTACATTCAACTTTTCTCGCCTGCATCTCTACCACACTGAATATATCGAACTGAGGTTTTGAAGCTAACTTCTTCTCCATAATCACTACCTTTCTCTTGAATTTTTTTCCTCGACTTGAGTGTTGAGATGGCCCGTCCCGATTTCTCGTCTTGTCCCACGGTTTCCTCACCCCCTCTTTAGAGGGGGGTTCTCTAGCAAAGCCCAGACCCACAACCCACCATGGAATTGCGAGGCGGGCTGTAGTGGGGCACGGGCCATATTCTTTTTAGTGGCCTCTGATTCGGTATATGGCGCGGGATAAGTGGGTCCACGGTCTGGGACGTCGAGTCTCACAGGCCGGGGCGTGTGTCAACTTAATTAACGATACTGTATGTACAACCGTCGAGTGACTGTTCCTGCCTTCCAACGGTAAGGTAACTGAACTCCTAAAAAACCGTTGCCAAACCATCGCACAACCCGAAACAACCTCCTATACACTCCCTAGTACGTCGTCGAAGCATACACGCAGACCTCGGGCGGGCAATACCCATGGTTACAAGTGAACGCGCAGAGGTCGGCAAACCCCTCGTCAGTAATCCCAGGTGCGGGCTTGCCGGATGTGCTCAACACGGGCGGCTCGGCGATGGGCTGGCCGTATAGCGTGCAGGTGCAGCCGCTGGCGGCGGGACAGTGGCCGAACCGGCACGAGTAGCTGCACAAGCCGGCCTTGCCGCCCTCGCCGACGCCCTGCACGCACGCGGTGCCATCGCCGCCGGGGGTCGTCGTGTACGGCACCCGCGTGCACACCCCTTCCGGGCAGTAGTCGGCCGCGTACAAGCACACAAAGTCGCACAGCAGCGCGAAGCCGGGCTCGGATTGCACGTCCAGGAGCGCATACCCCCGCGAGCCCGTGAAGGGCAGCAGAGCGCCGGGCGTGCCCAGCGTGCAGGTGCAGGGGGACGGGCAGTAGCCATGTGCGCACGCCCAAGAGCAGAGGCGCCCCAAGCCGCCTACGCCAACGCCGTCACGGCAAGCGTCGGTAGGTACCAGGAGGGGAGAGGTGGTGGTACTCGTCGAGGTGGTGAAGGTAGCCGACAAGGTAGTCGACGAGGTGGTAGTAGAGTTGGAGGCGCAGATTCCGAATGCGGGCTAGCATCCACGCTCGACATAGCAGTCGGCCGGCATCTCGCCGCCGATGCCGTTGACATTGCAGCACCTCCCCCAGTCAGGCGAGCACCAGTAACCCTTGGGGCCGCCGCAAGTGCCGTCGGGGGTCCACAGGGTGCCTTCGGGCTGTTGGTCCTCCTTCCAGATATCGCAGTCGCCTTAGTGGCAGTTGAACAGGCCGCAGTACTTAGGCCCCGTGCCGCACCAGCCGCCAAAGCTGCAGCAGTTACCCTATCGGCCGGCGCACGAGCGCAGGCCGTATTGCTAGCCGCATGTGCCATCGGTGCTGTAGATGAGATCGCCGTCGCAGACGCCTTCGTAGCACGTGCCAGGAGCGCAGTCCTCCGTCGAGCTGCCGCAGGTCCATGTCTGCGAATTGCAGCACTGATTGTCGGTGCCCACGCAGGTGGCATTGTTGTTGGGAGGGCCGCACTTGCCGTCGAAGGCTCGAAGCGGTTCGACGACTTTCAGGTTCAACCAAGTCAGCTTCAGCGTCCCAATTTTAGGTTTCAACTAGTTATGGTAGGGCACATACAGCCTTTGACGCAGTACTCCGTTTCCGGCTGCACGTTGGTGCAGTCGTGTGCGAGGCTTGGGTTCAGCTTGAACAGCACGTCGTTGGTGATGCTGTACCGCTGCGACATTGCCGAACAAGTGTAATAGTTGACCTCAGCGGGCGTAGTTGTCCAGTATCGGCAGTTGATCTCGCCCACGGTGACCCGGATAGGGATTCCCTAGGTAAGCAACGGGTCGGCCGGGTTGTCCTGGAGCATTCTGAGCCCGCTGGAACCCCAGCGGTATGGTTGACAGTCGGACTGGTCTTGAGCAGACACTAAACTTGGAACGAGAGTGAGGAACAAGACAGCGCGCCGGAGCGTGCCATTGCGGTGAGGCGACTCCATGGTCGATTTATGTGGAAGTCACCAAGAGTCCAAGCTGGGCAATGACAGAGACAGCAGCAGCACTCTCTAGTGGTCCATGGTCGGAATTTCAAGTTCAACCTACTCTGAGATATGGAGGAATCCTGGCATGTGCCCAAAGTACCAAAGGTACCGTACCTAGAGGAACCTGGGCAGTTGAGAGTTTACGACAGTACCGTAGGCATTGCAAGTCCTCGTATGCAGTCAGACTAATGGACCAACCGGATTACCTCGCGGCTCCGCCCTTGCTCAATTTCGACGAGCTCGGGTAACTCGTCCAGAGCAATCAATGACAGGCTGTTGTGAGCATCCTGGCATCTTTTTGGTTAGAGACGGCTAGGCGGCGCGTCGAGGAGATTGCTGCCGATGAGGCGAGGGCGGCGGTTAGCGGTGGGCCGACGACGCGGGATGTTTGGTGGTAGTCCTGGCGGCGCGGGCGGGTCGCCGAGCCTTGCCGATTTGGCGGGTATGTTTGGCGGTGGTGGTGCTGGGCTACCTGTTCCCGTCCCGTGGGCTAGGCGACCCACTTCACGCCCCCACGGGTACCTTACCAGCTTTCACGGTACCGAGTTCACGATTTACTGTGGTTGCCGGCAAAAGTTTTCAAAGTGGGCCGGGTACCGACCAGGGTCACGGACAGAGGCCCACCCTCCCCATCAATGTACCAACGCGTCGCGCGTGGCCGTCGAGTCAGAAAAACATCACCACCTTTGCAATGGCTTCAGAGGCCCCCTCTACACCACCCAGTCAGCGTTTCAATAACCCTGATCTTACTCGCGATGAGCGGCTTCAAGTTCAAACCCTCCGCAATCTTGGCCTTTCATACGAGCAAATCGTTACACAACTTGGCCTTACTTACAACCAAGTTGGACATGCTTGCCGCGCTCCAAATATCACACCAAAGAAGCGCTCTGGTCGCCCTGGCCTTCTCAACCCTGAACAGGTCGAAGAGCTGATTGCCTTTGTTACCTCCTCAAAAGCGTCTCGCCGAATGCCTTACTCGAGGATCCCTCTTGCTCTTGGGTGGGACTGTTCGGAGTACGCTATCCGCTACGCCCTTCGCAACGCTGGCTTCAAACGCTATGTTGCATTTCGAAAGCCCCCGATTACCGAGAAGAACCGACAACTCCGCCTTGACAACGCTCTCGAGCGTGTACACTGGCCTCTCGAGCGATACCACGATATCCTCTGCACCGACGAAACCAGGGTGACTGAAGGTACCCATCGAAAGGTCTGGGTCACGCGCCGCAAAGACGAGGCATACGACCCGACTTGTATCGTTGAGCGTGAACAACGGCCAAGGGGATGGATGTTTTGGGGCTCATATTCAGCAAAACATGGCAAAGGGCCTGCTCTTTTCTGGGAGAAGGAATGGGGATCGATAACTGGGGAGAAGTACGCGGAGAAAGTCGTCCCTCTTGTTGATGGATGGTTTCGGCTTCATCCAGGCCAGGTATTCATGCACGACAATGCCTCTCCTCATACTGCCCAAATCACTTGCGAAGAGCTAGTAGCTCGAGGGATTTCTATTTATTCGCATCCTCCCTATAGCCCTGATCTAAATCCGATCGAGGATGCGTGGAACTGGATGAAGGATTACATTGCAGTCAACTACCCGGCAAAGATGTCGTCTGACCAACTACGGGAAGCAGTAAATACTGCATGGGAAGCAGTCCCTGAGGAATTCCTTAGAGAGCGTGTAGATACAATGCCTCTACGGCAACAAGCTGTTATTGATGCCAATGGAATGCATATTCCTTTCTAACTTGACGGCCACGCGCGACGCGTTGGTACATTGATGGGAAGGGTGGGCCTCTGTCCGTGACCCTGGTCGGTACCCGGCCCACTTTGAAAACTTTTGCCGGCAACCACAGTAGGTTGAATTCCGATTCCGCGCCTTGACATCAGGGGTCTAACACAGCCCCCTATTCACTGCGTCAGTCCGGCGCCTGGTGAGTGGCCGACTGCACGCATCTCGTGGTATCCACAGACTCTGCCATCCCGTCTGCATGCAACTTATTCCAATAATAACTCTACAACTGGAGTTCGCTTGGTGTGTTCACCTCTGTTTGATGCCTTCGGTACCGATAGATCAATGCAGCTGCCTCGCCTGCCTACCACCCCGGATAGCTGTTGCGCCGGCGAGGCCGGGTTACCTAGCCGACCCAACAAATCCTACACACCTATCACAAATCGTGTTACATCCCCCCTTCAGTTTGCATCCCAATCAGCTCGAGTCAGGAAAGTATCACGAAACTGTGTTCGACCATGGTCGTACGGAGTATTCGTAAATGATATGACATCGGACCTGGATGCCATCCCAAAAACAGACGCAGTAGCCGCTCACACGCTTGGCAATGGCATTATTGCGACCTACCTTAGGTAAAGCGGTCGACGGCGGGACATGAACAGGAGAAGGATCAAGTCGGATATCCAGCAACTGACGTTCGAAAAGGCGACGGCCATGCTGACTACGGTAGGTCCATGAGGGAGACCAGCCGACGGAGGAAGGACTGGGAGGTCGGCGATATAAGTCCAGGGACCCTTCCAAGTACATGTACCTAACCTTAAGTAGGTAAGGCAAACATCCCAAGGCTCGCCCACTCCATCACGGCCTGTGCCTCCTGCTATTCGTTTTCGGCAACAAACTGCCTGTCACCTTGACCACGGCGTTGTTGTACCTACGCCATGTCATGTGGCTGGTGGTGGCCCTGCTTGCCTTGGATCCCAACTTTCGGGCAACGGCTCAGGAGTGTCTCCAGGATTTTGTCGAGGTGCAGATAACGTTACAAGATCCGACGACGAACCCACAAACGTGTTACGATGGCCTCAGATAGTGCGTTCGAACCCTCCTTCTGGCCATAATTGGGCTCACTGAAATCCATGATGTGGTGCTGACCAACAACCTCTGGAATGCAGCCGACCGAAGCCCGACAAGGTGGTGACCTTTCGAAAGCTCTTTGCCACGCAAAGGCAAAGAATCACCGTCTATTACAACTGCCACTGCATGACCAACATCTGCCAGAATGTTAACAGCGTCGGGACCACGGCACGGGGGCAGAGGCACGACGGGCCGTGGGGGTCGATGGCGCCGGAGCCGAACATGAAGAACACCATGCTTGAACACGAGAGCAACGCGCAGGGCAAGATCACGTGGTACTCACGGATCCGCTCCTCGTGCGATGAGTTCCCGCCGGCCACGTGGGTCAAGGGCGGCAACGGCTGCGACCGCACCACCCCGGCCAACACCTTCTGCGCCGGCATCGTGTGCATCGCGCGGACCTCCAACCCCAACAATGTGGCCCATGAAGCCGAGCATGATTGGAACTGGCTGGTCCAGGCGCACAGTGCGCTGCGCCTGCTGCTGCTGGATAATATTGAGCGCCGCAACGCCGACTTCCAATGGCACAACCCGACCCAGCCGGATCTCGACGTGGCTTTATCGATTTTGCCCCCTCCGACGGGAGGTCGGGCCACCTCGCCGCCACCATCTTCCTTAGCGATGACACGACCGGTCTCGACAATGAATATATCTACATTATCTAGAATTAGGCCAAGAGAAAGCCAACACCAGTCAACATCCCAAACGAACCGGCACGCACGCCCCGATTGCAACCCGGATACAGCACTCTAACTCCGGAGCAGAAGTATCAGCGAATGCTGGCTAGCCGCGACCGCCGCGTCAAAATCCCCGTGCACGACCCGGGGGTGTGAATTCGGGAACCACCCATCCTGTCCCGTCCAACTCGAGCCGGAGCGGCATCAAGCGCCGGGCTCCGGTCCGGTGCCCGTACTGGATGGAGACCATCGCGCGCAAAGGCACCGCCGTCCTCGTGTCGCCGCCCTTAGCTGCCGTAGGCTCGCGCAGCACGGGCCTGGTGCTCGACAACGTGGACATGTGCACCTATCCGGGGCCAGGGGGTCGGCTGCCCTCTGGGCTGACACGTTCGTACTGGCGGTGTTATCGGGACCGGTCTGACGCCGGCCGAGTGCCCGACCCTGACCTCGGGCATCGCGCCGGGCTGCAACGCCGCTAGCCTGATGATGCACCTCAAGCCGGGTGCGTCGGGCTTTTTTGAGAACATGTGGCTGTGGGTGGCCGACCACATGATTGACGATCCGGATCTCGGGGACGCCAACAACACCATGGTGCAGAACTCGGTCTACGCGGCCCGTGGCTTCTTGATCGAGAGCACCGCGCCCGTCTAGCTCTATGCCACGGCGTCGGAGCACGACGTCTATTATAGTGACCAACTTCATAGAGGAGCGCCTTCCTGATGAAGATGATCTGTTGTTTGGAAGGACTTAGAGCACCGTAGGTATCGAAGTGCAGTGAACTAGAGGACAATCACAGTAATTGATTTGGCTGGTCCATACGCTCTTGGCGCTGAGAAACGCACTTGCAACAAGAAAAGAGTCACCATGGCCATTTCGAAACCCCGGGGTGGCCCGCTCTGGTCGTACCTTACCTACTCACTTCTGGAGGCCATGTTGCTTCTCGGATGAAAGGTCCATGCAGTCGACCGTCCCAGGTTACTTTAACTTTCTTTCTCCAGGTCGGCTACTCGTGCCACCCTGCTTGCCCCTACTATCAACACAACTTATCACCGGAAATGGGTGCGGCGTCTACTTCCAGGCCATTCGGCTCGCCGTCGACAGGTCGAAGAGCGTCCTCCCACGCAGAGCGACCGATTCGCGCCCCATGGGCCCGGCTTCCTCACCCGACAACGGTTGGCCACCTCGCCGTTTCGGGGCACGACAGGCGGGGGATTACAAGCAGCGCCACTTGGACTTCGTCCAGCGGGGACTGGGCTGACAGTTCCGATATCGACGATGTTGCCGATCGCACCCAGTTCATCGACGAATACAACCGAGTCGCGGGGAAGGTTGGTGTTGCTGTACTTCTTATGATCTTCTCAAGCTGGACCTCGTTGACATTCGCAGCATGGAATTCCGCCGCTCAATCTCGATGCTTGCAGCCCGTTGCATGTTAGTATCTGCTCTGCCTTTCCTCGAACGACAAAAGAACTTTTCTGACCCTCGAACAGCCAGGCCAAACACCACTGCCCCAGAGAAGAAGCTGGTTTTCGCGCACTTTCCTGCGCCAGGTATCGACCTCCAGTGATGCTAGCTCCACGAAGTCGGACAAGAGGGCCCGGGTCAAGAACAAGCGAAGCGTTAGCAGTTTAGCGCTGCAGCTCATGAATGTGACAAACAGAGATAGCCTGAAGGATGAAGACCTGGCATCGCTCGTCCGGATCTGCGGAAAGAGCAAGCTGTATCTGCCTTCGGAGTATTCGCCAGGGTCTCTCGTTCTTCCTACCTGCTTTCGTGCGACTACGCAATACCTTGTGCAGCATGGTACCTATTGATCGGCTGACATCGCAATGCTTCGGTAGTTGGCTGACAAGCATAACAGCTGCGCAAACGCGAGGCGTGTTTCGGATCCCTGGCTCGGTTCGCACAGTTAACGCTCTCTACGCCTACTACTGTGCCGACGGTGATGCAAACGACATCTCCAGCACAACTAGCTTCCCACACCTGCCGTCTCACATCAAGGCCGGGACCCACGACGTCGCCTCGGCCTTCAAGCGCCTCCTGTCTGGCCTACCGGGAGGCATTCTAGGTTCTCTGTGCCTATTCGATGCTCTAGTTGGCATCCAAAGCCAGCTGGACGCGGAAGCTGAGATCCTCAAGACGAAGCAGACGAAACTCAGGGCGAGGCTGATGGCCCTGGCTATCGGCACAGTCAGGTCCCAGCTCCGCCGCGACTTGATATGCGCCGTATTCGGTCTGCTCTGCCTGGTTGGGCGTGCTGCTGAAGTGGCACCGCGAGAGGATGAACATGGCAGGCCGCTGCCGACGTCCGATCTGATGGGATACAACGCCTTGGGAATCGTCTTCGGTCCGCTGCTAGTCGGGGATCTTCTGAATTCTCATGATGTGAAGTTTGTCAGCCCTGCTTTCGGCAAAGTCTGTCCGATAACTCCGCCGAATCTGAGAAACGAAAGGCCGAGGTCCAAGGTTGTGGACAATGCTCGCCCGCCCGCGCCGCCCTCGTACGACAAAATTCACGTGGCAAACAGCATCACCGAGATGCTCATTACTCACTGGCGTGAGGTTGTCAGGCACATGAAAAGCCTGGGAGTGATGGGGTCCGGCCGAGGCGGGTCTGGGACGAGGGTGTTATCGCGACCATCCACCGAGTCGTTCAGGCTGAGCATGCCACATTCCCGCCTTTACATGTCCGATTCCAGCGAGTCGCTATTCCCGCCGAGCCCTACGCCTGGATCCAGTAAGTGATTCTCTCCTCATAACGTTGAGATAGGCTAACATAAAATCAAGCAAGAGGGATGTTAGAGAATTCTCGACCAGCTGTTGTGCTGCCACGTCGAAGACCCAGGGCTATGCGGCCATTATCTAGCAGCTCTGCGGGCGTCCAATTATCGTTGTTGTCTCCTCCCGTGGAAGAACCGTCTCCTGCTGAGTTCAAGAAGCCGCGTGACGTGGGCGGTGATGAGCATCGGCAAAGACACGACCCTCAACTTGACAATCACGCTCCATCTATGGAGAAGACAGGCTCCGCCCCCCCCAATGGGTCGTCTCAGTTCACCGGAAGATCGACAGGCTTGAAGGACTTGGTCGGGTTCTGGAGCGCACCCATGACGCCCGTCCCTTCCGGCAAACAGGCTGCTCAGAAGCCCAGCGAAGCGCATACGGACCCCTCGCACAGGGCGCTGAAATTGCCAAACTCTCCAGCTGCCTGGGCGGCGTCGACCAGACCGGAAAGCGCGGACCAAGGAATTGAGGCGGCGATCAGAGGAGCGAATCCATTCAAAAAGAGGTCATACAAGGGCAATTCTGGTCCGAAATCCACCGAAACGGTGTCCCAGGACACACCAAGGTCGTCATTCAGGGGATCGTCTGAAGGGAAGTCTTTCCAAGACGACAAAACCAGAATGAATGTATTCGGCCGTGGACGGCCACTCATGGCTCCATGGATGTTACGACGTAGATCCTTCGTGTCTACGGATACCGGGAGCGCCCGCTCGGATTCACTGGGCACAGGAGAGCTTACTCAAGGAACCATGGGAGAGATTTTGAGCGCTACGCGATCACACCGCAGTAGTGCCGAGTCCAGAATCCTTTCAAGACTTGGGCATCGAAGTTGTTCGAACGGAAGCCATGGCGTCTACATGCACCTGGGAAATGGTGCTAGCTACACCCCTGCCGAACAACATGTCGCTTCAAAGTCAGGCCGCGAGTTGTTCGCCAGCAATTCTCTAATGTACGCTGACAGTTTGACATCAACACAAGCATCCAGCTCCGCGGAACAGTTCCGTCCGCTTCAGACACTCTCTTCCAACGCCGCATCACAGAGGCGAGATTCTGGGACGGCCGCTGCTGGATATTGTCTGAGTTTTCTGGAAAAGACAGCATGTGACGACACGGGAGCAGGACGACACCACCCAGAAAACCGCCGACCCCTTCCAAACGGTCCTGGGCCCGATCCGGCGCAGCCGACTTGGGGCAAGGTCCCTCGATCAGTACCAGCACACTCCATTGGCACCGGCGTCAAAGCCATGGCAGCTATGTTTGAGTCGGTCTCCCAAACCCCAGATCGTCTACATTCGCCCAGGGAGCAATCCAGTGTTCGAACCAACTCCAGGTCTAGTGGAATCCTCGCGCCGTACACAATTAACCCAGCACCAGCCAAGTCAACTTGTAGCTCACCCCAACCAATTGAGTCCGGCTCAGGTGGCCGACGCCCTAGGATACCCACGATCCGGTATCATGGAATGAGAGAATCGTGGGGTCCAATGCCCGGGGAAGTGGCCAAGGACGACAGCGGCGCTGGTCGAGGCAGAGAAAACGTTTCCGAAACGGCGAGACGCAAGCCGGCGACCCCTAGGCACAGCACAGCCGTTTCGCTCCACAGCGAAACTGCGGTTGAGCAACGGCGATCTCGAGAGGCGACGGCATTGAAACAGCCAGGCCTGCCGGTATCGCGACTCGTGGGCACGGAAACAGGGGCATCCCCCTCTTTCAGAGACGTCGTAGCCCAAGATGCATCGAACGATAACAAAGTCACCCAGGAGAGACCCGGCACCCTTGCCTCACCTCCCGTGCACCCCAGACAAGACGGCTCTACAACACCCCACCCCAGCCAAAGCAGCCGCCAGTCCACCCCCTTCCACAACCCAAGCAAACAGGCCGAGCCGAGCCCGGCCTCCACAACCCGCCGATTCCCCTTGGTACGCAGCACGCCCGAGCATCACCATCACCATCACCATCGTCCTCACCGTCATCAGGGGACATCGCCAAGAACCTTCACCCCCGACCAAGGCGGACTAGTCCCCGTCCGAAACAGCACTCCCGCCGCCTGCAAGGGAAATTACCTGCTGCAGACAGCACCGTCCACCACCCCACCCGGCAGTCCCGCCGGGCATCATGACCTTGCTCGCCGAGAAGAAAAGGCGACGGAGAAGGAGCTCGTGAGACTGCGTGCCTGGCTCCAGCAGACTGAGGAGGAGTGCGTGCGGTGGAGGGCGAGGGCTGAGAGGGCCGAGCGGAGGGTTCTTTTTCTTGAGGAGAAGAATGGTGGTGGTGGTGGTGTAGAGAGGGAGGCTGTGGGAGGCGAGGCGGACCAGGGGCAGATGGTGTTTGGGCAGGGTGAGGATGAGGAGTGGCGGATGGGAGGATGGGGGGATGTTGGGGAGTGTTGGTGACGTGTTTGTTGTTGCGTGAGAGGGTATCCCGGCTGGTAAGGCTACGGAGTTGTGAGCATGGTGAGGTTTCTGGTGAAAGGGTTCGGTCTGTGGAATAAGGAATGTTGTGTTTGGGAAACGGGGGTAGGGGCTATGTGCTCTTTACCGGTGTGGCGCTTGGAGGATCATGGGGTCTTGAATTGAATAACAATGGCAAGCTGCAGGGCGCAACAAAAAAGTCAAGCCAACAGGGAGTGAGCATTGCCAAGGAGCATGGTGTACGGTATATATAGTTGTGTATGGGTTGGGATAGCTGTAGGAGAGAGGTGAATGCAGGCTTTACGTTTTGTTCAACAAACAACTTTGCAAGTGAAGATCTACTGACTGGTGGCCACAATGAGCAGCCGTCGCAAGATTTGTACAGCACCGGACGCAAGTCGGACGCAATCCCTTTATACGTATCTGGTACACTGATGACACGATACAAGTACACGACGGCTCTATCACCCCTTCTACTCCCCACTCTCGCATCAAGGCATCCCCCTCGACTAGTACTTGATACCCTTGATCCGCTTGGTGTACTTCCACAGGTGGCGGTACTTGAGCGTCTGGCGCTTGGCTTCCCAACCGCGGGCCTTGCGTGGCGGCTTGAGCGACATGACGCGCGGGCGCCTGAACTCGACGTCGGCGCCGGGGATGCCGTGGCGGGCCATGACGTCGGCCGTGTTCTCGTCCCACTCGGTCCGGAACATGTTGAACCCGACGGGGAGCAGGCCGAACTTGTCGCGGAAGCTCTTGAGGCTGAAGCCCTCGCGGCCTTGGCCGTCGTAGAGCTCCTGCAGCTTGGCTGTGTCAAGGGGCAGGTTGTTTTCCTGCTCCAAGATGAAGACGGCCAGGCGGTGGTATGGAGAGCCCTTCTGGGCAAAGGCGGGCAGCCACGGGACTGGGAGGGCGCCCATGTCGGGAGAGGCGGCGTCGGTGCCCAGCCGGCTGAGGGGAAGAGCGTCCTTGATTGGGCTCCAGGTGATGTTGGTCGCCATGAAGTGCAGGCGCTTGCTGAAGGCGTTTGACTCGGGATCTGGCACGTCGGCGTCCATGACTACGATGGAGATGAGGCGCTCGCCCTTGTCAAAGACCTGCATGCGCAGGGTCGGGGCTGTCTCAGTGATGCGGCTGTCGAGGGTGGCGCCGGGAGAGGCCTTGATGGTGCGGAAGAACATCTGGACGGCCATGGTCGGCTCGAATTTGGGTAGGAGATCGGGCACGATGTGGAACTGCGCGATACGCTGCAGGATAATCTTGCGCTCCATGGAGCACCATTTGCGGTGGGCGAGGTACCGGTAGATGGGCTTGCTCATGTCGCCTGTCTGCGGGTTAGCAGGAGAAGAGAGCATCTCACCAACCACTAGTGACACGCACCCTTGCCGTCCTCAAAGCGCCTCTTCACCATGGGATCGTTGATGTCGGCCAATATCTTGAGCTGCTCAACATGTTGCCTCAGGCTTTGCAACCGCTTCTGCTTGTATGCCTCCCCGCCGCGGTAACTGCTGGCATCCGTTGCCTCCAACCGCCTGATCTTTGCTGTCTCGGCAATAATCTTGGCCACCTTCTCCTCGCGATCCTGAGCCAGTATTTTGCGCGCCTCCTGGAAACATTGGTATGGCAGCTGCTCGAAAGGGACACTGCCGGTTGTGGCCAGAGCGGCCCGCCTTCTCAGGGTGCCGAGCTGAGGCGAAAGGAACTGAGAAAGCTGGTCCTCGGGTCCCTGCTTGATCATCGAAGGATAGGGCGGGGGTGTTGTCTGGCTGAGCAAGGCAGCGTCGGCGGCAAGCTTCTGCGCATCAGCACTCGGCTCGGCCGGTGCAGTCGTCGTTGTCGGCTCATCGTTTCGGCTCGGCGTCGCCGAGAACGGGCGGAGGGCAAGGGGCCGCCGCGATGGACATGTCGCTGTGCTGCCGGTTGCCTGCCGTAACGACCGTACAATGGGCCGCGCAACCTGTTGTGGCCTCGACATAGCAGCGGGGAGGAGGGGGGCAAGTCGACGTCGATAACTTGAAGGCTCAATTGAAATCAGAAACACGCGCCGACGAAATTTCGTGGACCCGAGCGGCAAGGGCCGGCATCTTCCGCGTCTAACGGCAGGGTAGCGCTGCGCAGCGCCGTCCGTGCACTGCAAACTCCAGATCTTTTTTTGCCGAACATCAGCAGCGAAGCAATCGACTCCCCTGCGAATGGGAAAGCAGATTTCGTGACGCAACACACGCGACAGAAAACGGGCGACTCCGATACAGGCTGGTCTAAAGCATAGGACCGATTGCTGTTGCTGCGCGACACACGGCGGCCATGGCGGGCAAGGGGATGAAGAGCCTCAGCGAGGCCATGAGGAGCCTGAGTCTTGCCGCACAGCCGTGCAGGACACTACCCGTGTGTCTTCCTGTTCTGCATGACTCCTTGGTCGCCGAGCTAATAGTCGAGCTACCACACCCAGGTCCGGCAAGTTCCAGCGGCGTGTAGGAGATCAATGGCAACGGCAACCGACTCTCAGCCAGCAAACATCACACGATCCGTTACCGATGCATGGGATCCCCGTACGTGCACAGCCCTGCTCGTCCCTTTCGCACTTTCTGGGCGCGATACTAACGAGAGCCTGCAGTAGCCAGCGTCCCTCTAACCATCTACTCCTTCCCCTCCCTCGAACCGCGCCTCCTCGAGTCCTGGTCCACCAAGCACCTCCACCTCCCTCTCCGCCGCGATATTCTCCATCTGGCTGTTGTATTCGAGGGCGACAAGACACGGCAGGGCACCGCGTCATCAAAAACCCGCTTCGAAGTGCACGGCTCCCACCGCAAGATCAGCCCGCAAAAAGGCACCGGTCGCGCCCGCGCTGGCACAAGGCAGTCACCCCTGTTCCGAGGCGGCGGCAAGTCGTTCGGCCCCAAGCCGCGCGACTTCAGCACCAAGCTCAATCGCAAGGTGTACGACTTGGCGTGGCGCACCGCTCTCTCGTACCGGTACCGGCGCGGCGAGCTGATTGTGACCGAGGACGGGATGGAGCTGCCGCTGCCCGAGGACTTCCTCCAGCTGGTCGAGGCCGGTGTGCTCGGCCGCGAGCTCGAGGACGGCTTCGTCCGCAAGTACGTGGGCGAGCTCATGGCGGCGCTGCAGTGGGACAAGACGAACGGCCGGACCACCTTCATCACGGGCGACAGGCGGCCGAACCTGTTCACGGGCATGGAGATTGCCGGGGAGAACGGCCGAGCGCTAGAGCTGGAAGATGTCGACGTCAAGGACCTGCTGGAGACGGGAAGGATCGTCATTGAGCGGACCGCGCTGAGGGAGATGATCAAGGAGCACTCCAGCGATCTTGAGTCTCGCGTCGCGGTCAAGGGGCTGAATCGGCTGCCAAGGCTGGGCCAGGCGGTTGTCTGGTGAGGTAGGGGCTGGAAGAGCCGCTGTATTCTGGCGACGTGGAGGGTTCTGTCGTCATGTACTATGCAATCAATGTAAATCTAGCATCAGGTTATCAATACACGATGCCTCGGATCAAAACGAGCACTCTAAGCGCCAGCTCAACCACCATATGACTGAAGAACCAATCTGTTGACACCTGAGCCGGTCGGCAGAAGGTAATCATCCAGCCTTCAGCCCTAGGTGTTCATGTTCTCAAACTGTGGTGACTCATGACCTGGAGTTTGACGGTTCGAACCCGAATGAGCGCCTTGTCAAGTCGCGATTGCTGAACTTACCAATGCAGCCAATCAGCAGTGGCCGGCCTCTTTTTGCCCCGCTCTGCGGCGCGCACAGACCCCAATTTCCTTCTATAAAAAACTCGCCCATCTCCCAAACTCTTCCAACTCTTCTCTTCTTCTTTTCCCCATCCAAGTGCAGGGGTTTTACGTGTATCAGTGAGGATTCGTCCGAGATCACGTTTTTGCTAGTTGAAAACTACAACCTGACCGCTCTTAGTTGGCTTAGGCTGGCTAGGGAATTTTTGGAAAAACATCATGTCTCCCCGAGAGAAGCCTTTTCCGTCTTTCGTTGCCAACGCCTGCTTGCCGGGCGTGGCGAGGAAGGATGGGCCGGAAAGCAAGAGGTGGATTGCATGGATGGGATGGGGGTTCAAGCGTGCCCGACGGACCGAACAGCAATGGATTCGACATTCGCTTGGGCGATTCACACAACTTCAGCAACATGCCAATCCGCCGCTGATCTGATGAAATTGCGGTTTTGATGTAGCCCCAGCGGAGTCGGCCTGCCACTGCGGCTAACGTTACCCAATGAGTCAGGCCGCGGTCACTCGGTCGCACGACGTGGTCAGGCTGAAATGAGACCGGATTTTTCGTGTCGCGAGTTGCCCCAGCCAGATTCTACCAGTTGCGATGCCTGCTTTCGCTTTCTGTCTGTCGTTGGGTTAGATACGCAAGACTGCAAATACAAAATATTTACTTGAATTGAAGATCCTGGGTTCGCTGCTTTCACCATAGTAGCAATTCTGCGTCACGGCCGCATCAACCTCTTCGCGCGGAGGAGGTAGTTGACTAATCCAACAGAGCATCATCCACCTGGCGCTCGCCGAGTGATGGGTGAGCGGTGCCTATGTTTCCCCGTGCCAGACTCCGTCATCCAAATTTTGAAGGTGTCGCAAGAACGTGGGAGCCTCGATGTGGAAATTTCCGCAATGTTTCGTCATACTGACCGAAGCAGCTTCCGCTGATGCTAGGTTTTCTTGCCAATAGTTAGTGAATTGGCAAGTTACGAGGACAAGCTGATGTATCTGTGCCCTGAGACGCCTGGACTCTCTGGAAGTTGAAGTACCTGCAACATCGCCGAGTCTGAAGGCAGATCGATGTCAGCCCCGTCGCCCGTCATGTTCTCCGGTTACGGTTGGGCCATTCGCGAACGCCCGTGCTGCCTCTATGTTTTCTCGAGGGTGGGTCTCAGACAATGTTCAGTGCACTGCACAATCGAGAAATCGAAACCAAAAATGAGTACTTATTAAATATCTCCCTGAGCAGTACTTGAGCGTGTCTGTTTTCTGGAATAGCCTTTTTTAGGCAGGGCTTTGCTGCTCGGCCATGTTTGGGCCGTAAATCGTGACCCCGAGAACAGGCTTGAAGTTCCGATTGGCTGCCTGCGCAGAATCAAAGAAAGTGGGTGGGTCTTCTTTCCACGCTGGATCCGACCCTTTCACCTCCTCACTCGGTCCGCCATCACTCCCTCCGTCAACCGACAAACTCCTACCACCCAACCCGATTTCAATCGCGAAGCGCCGCGACGAGGCCCGCGATCCGCGCCGACACCGATTCGATACATTCGAGACCGCTTCTCAATCGATAGCATCGTCCGGATTCGTTTTTTTCGTCGCGCGCCATCCGCAGGAGGAGCGGCTGGTAAATTGGAGGCTCCTTCGAAGGCCGTCGTCGGCGTTTTCGCGCGCCTCGTCACGACCACCTCCTCACCCCTCCGACCGCCCGCATCGCTCTCGAAGGCCTCGCAAGGCGAACCGATTATTTTCGCCGCCCGCAGTTTTCTTTGCGGTGCCCTTTCTGCGCCATCATCTCGGGTGTCTTCATTCTTTGTCCAGGGTCGCCACTACCCAGGCGACCGCCGCGCCAAGATTTTCTCGCCCTGCCGACCACCTCATTCCCGCATCTTCGCATCAGTCGACTCATCATGTCCTGCCACCCTCAGACGCCGGACAGCCCATCCCAGTTCTCTCCTAACACGAGCGACTTGATGATGAGCATGACTGCAGCGTCGACAACGACCACGCTGCCAACTCCTGCCCACAGCGTCAACGGAAGCTTAATGCCCACGGAAATGACCCAAGACACAGTCATGGGAGAGGACTCCCCTCAGAAGCGCAAGCGAGATGTCGGCGACACAGGCGACCGAGCCCAGAAGAAAGTTCAAGTCGAGGACCGCAGGTCTGGTATCAACGACCTCCATCTGGATGTTGGCGAGAAATACCTCCTTTGCAGAACTCGTAAGACTCCCGTCTACCTGTGCACGACGGCGGCATCCACTTGGCGTTCCCACCCCGCCCTTTCCATGGCGCGTGTGGATTGCTTTGCCTCGTTCGATGGTGACTCGCGGGAGATGAGGGCGTTGCTTGCCTCAGTTGTTTTTGGAAACTTGGTTAACGTGTTTGACTCCCCAGCGCATCCTCGCCCCCGACCTCAGCTGTCGGAAGATCTATTTGAGCTGTATGGCTTGACAAGGCTCGCTGCCGAGGTCGCCCGCGTGCTCCCCAACGGCGAAAAGAATGCGCTTAGGAAAACGTATAAGGGTCACATCAAGAAGCTTGGTGTACAAGGTCACTTTGACGAAGTCAAGCAAGATCCCCAGCGCGAAGAGGGCCTCTGTTTCCTCGCGAAGCTGCCTGAAGACGTCTGGGACGTTCACTTCGCCCGAGGGAAGGAGATCGACAACGGCTTCAGCAGCGAGGTGCGCCAGAAGCTGTCAAGAGCCGTGACCATGGGCAAGGGAAGCGTGCCCAAGTCTGTGTGGGATAGCTCGGTGCTGGGGGACCTCGCTCCCGGAAAAGGCGAGAAGCGTGCTGAGTCGGCGAGGCCGACCGCGCCCAATACTCCGCTTCCCACTGCAGCTGTGCTGCCTCGGCCCAAAGTGGGCACGCCACTCCCTCAGGAAGCAGCCAGATCCAAGCGGAACGTCATGAAACGGAGCTACGGTGACAGCAGCTTCGAAGGCTACGGTGACGGCTTGCCTGATGACGAGACCGGCGCCGAGACGGGCTACTCGACCGGAGAGGGTGACATGGTCTCGGCCCAGAAGCGGAGAAAGAAGGTACTCATCAACGGCCAGAAACTGTTTGATGAAGAACCTAATGCTGACCCAGGCACAGACCCATCCGGCGAACGAGTCGTATGCCAACCAGACCCGGCAGCCGGCGTTGGGCGCTGGCATCACTGGTACCTAGGAGCCTACCAGCGCCAAGCCGTGCCGCCAGTCTGTTGAGCCTCGTCGCGGAAGGGGCAGACCTCGTCTGCAGCGCACTTGAAGAGAGCCGCCTGACCATTGTTCAGGGTGATACCTGGTGAGCCCGGTTGACAGACATTCTTTCGCAGCAACGCAGAACGACGACATCACAGTCTTTTCGTCCTGCACGCTACCACAGTCGAGAGAAAGAGCAACAACCGAGACGAAACAAAGACGGTCAGACATTTCTGGGGCTTGCAGCTGCCAACGGGGGATGAACGGGAAGGGGGGAAACAAAAACGGCGATGAGACTACGACTCTTGGTGTGATCGCGGATTGAGAGGTTGGTCCCTCTCTTCGCGTCACGGAGCGTATGGTCACCATGCCGCCGCACAGCCAGCCTCGGGGCAGCCCCCGGGGCAGGCGTGTCTTTGCATTTGCCAACATTCAGCATGGCGTTGGGGATTTGGCTTTTTACTGGCTCCGAGAATAAGAGGGCCTTGCTATATCGTCGGGATGGTTTTCTGCATTTTTGGGTCTCCAGGGGGGATCACGCGCGCGCCCTGAGCTGGTTCTGGTTCTGGTTCTGGTTTTGATGACGGCTCGGGCGGACGAAGATGGTCTTGTTAAAGTGTATGTCAGGAAGGAATCGACGATGGTTACGGGTGGGCGGCTGGCTGGATGATATTATGGGAGGGAGCCCTGCAACGTCTATCTATCTACCTATGGTTTTATGCATGCATGCAGCGCGTCTTCGCTTGCTGAGATAGGCGGGAATACAAAACAATATTGCATCAGCGAGTCGTCGGGTGTTCTTTGATACCTTTTCGTGTGCGTGTTGCAGAGGTATTCTTGGATGAATGAGTCTGGGGAGCCGGTCAAGCGTTGGGATTGGCCGTTCAACTCGAACCGCATAGTTATCCCGTACGCAAACTAGACAAAACCACTTGACAAGCACAACCCTTTCTTGACTGATATTGAAACAATAAAGGTACAGGCGTCTCATACAATACATGCTAGCAAGCAAGAGCTGAGATTCAAATATACAAGTATCATCGGCAGACCACACCCCAGGAAAAATCCAACGACAGGAGGGAGAAAGAAGTATCAAAAAAAAAAAAAAAAGGAAGAAAAACCAGTCATGAAAAAGGAACAGCAAGCCAGAATCCCAGAAAAACATGCCTGAAACAAAAGTCCACCCAAAGAAAAAAAGCAATGTCCGCGCCTACCTTGATGCAAAGAACCCTTTGGATCGCTCCACGGATGCGAGCCTGTAACATTCTTCCAGTTTGATCCCACCCACCACCCTCTTACCTCGTAGACCCCCCAAGATCACCTCCCCTGAAGGTTGAGCCCACCATTCCCGCCACCGCCGCCTCCGTCCCCATCCCCAAAATTCCCATTCTCCACGCTCGGATACGCACCGCCACTCATCTCGGCCCTGTCCAACAAAATTCAGTCATTTTCTTGCCTGTTGAGCGGGACTCCCGTTGACGCCCATGATTCCTGAGACAGATCGTAAAAGGGACAAAAAAGGAGCACCGAGATTTGACATACCAGTTCCAATCCAGCGTCATGGGCAAGCTGAATAGATCCTGCGGGAGAATCGGCTGCTGGAATACAGCAATGCCTGCTCCTCCTTCACCTCCAGCGGCTTCCGCAGCAAGCGACGGCGAGCTGCCTAACCCTCCCGGGCCCATGCCCGCCATGCCGCTGATCCCGTCCAAGGCTCCAAAGGCCGCCATGTCCGCGTAGGCGTTGTAATCGGCGCTTTCGGGCGTGAAGTCGTTGTGCCAGCCCGTCGGCGCCAGGCCCGGCGAGGGCGACTGGCTCGCCGTGCCTGTCATGGGGCTGTAGCTGTGGGAATTATTACTTGGTGAGGATCGGCGATCGTTGGCTGGCGGGGAGAGGTGTTGCTGCTGCTGCTGGTTGTTGTTGCTGGTGGTGTGGAATCCGCTCGCCTGAGGGGTCGTGGAGCTCGCCGTGGCGGGCCGTGATGATGGTGGTACGGGGTGCGGGTTGAAGGATGGGGACTGGTCCGCCGCGGTGCTGTTGGAGGTGGCCGTGAGCTTGCTGTTGGCGACCTGGTCCTGGTTCTTGCGCTTCCGCCGCGACGCGTGCTCCTTCTCCGTCTTTTCAATCACAACCCTGGCGATCCGCTCAAACTCGGAGCACACACCGAGCATGCGGTGGACACCTCCCGTCTCCGCCTCGTGGCCAAGCATCGACAGGAAGGTGACGACCACGTTCATCAGTTTTGTGTCGGAGCGAGCTCTCGCGTCGAGGGGGTTCTGTATGATATTCCCAAACAGAGTCACGAGCGCCGAGACAGGGAAATACAGCACCATCCTGCACCCGGTTAGACATACAGGACTAACTTGATGAACATGAGGGCTGATGATGATGCCAAGCTTACCAGACACAAGAGAAGTCGCCTTGGGGTATGTATTTGAGCAGCGATATCGAGGCCCTAGCAGCGGATGTGCACAGCGCCGTCGAAGAGAAGATGCGAGGATTCAGCGGCCTCGCGTTGAGTCCCTGAATGGCGTAGTCGGACAGTCGGCTAGTCCAGTAGCCGTGCTGGGTCGACATGCGGTGGATGGTGGTGAGGCAGTTGTAGTAGTTGAAATGCAACATGACAATGTGGAGGATGAGGGGCGTGTGGGAAGCCTTGATTTCGTGCTCTGGGCGGAAATCGATGGGGATACGATCCTTCCAGTCCTCCAACTCCTTGTCGAGCTCCCCAATCGTGTTCAGCAGCTCGCCGATCGATTGCTTGGTTGCCTTTGTCGAGTAGAGCGTCTTGTACACCTTGCTCTCGACAATGGCCAGCTCACACATGACCCTGAACAGGTTCATCTTGCCCTTACCGTCCGCCAACGGGATGTTGCCGATACCGTCCGCGGGGTCCTCGTCAGGGAGTTCCACGTTCATGTCGTCGTCGTCTTGGGCTGGCGGCCGCCCGGACCGGAGGCACAAGTCCTTGTCGAGCATGTAGGCGATCCAAAACACCCGCTTGCGCTGTTCGATCTCGACGGGATTCAGATTGAACCCGGTTCCGCGTTTGTGGAGACCGATGGTATGCGAGAGCCGGATTGCTGTGGCAATGAGCAGGAAAGACGGCTGCGGGTTGGGCGTCCCCTGCATGAACAGCGACATGCCCAGCAGGGCCTGGACGCTCAGAAGGTCGGTGTTGCGCATCGTCAACTCGGGGAACACGGCCATGGCGTTCTTCATGTATCCCCAGGCCTTTTCGTCCTCTTCTTGGGGAACCAGGTTGCTCATGACGCGCAGGCGGTGTGCGATGGCCAAAGCCACGTTCAAGCTCGCCCACCACCCAGATCCGGTGTACGGGTCACTCGAGTACTGTCTCTCGACCAGGTGCATGAAGGTCGGCTGGTGGAAGAGCGGGAACATGCAGTTGAAATTCTCAAAGTAATCCTTGAGCAACGACATGGCCTCTGGCTTTGGGGGCAGGTCCCGGAAGACGGTGCGGCGGAAGAGATCGCCAAAGACGTCGGGCTTCCAAGCGGTCCACTTGTGGTCGTCGATCGAGACATCCGATATCATTTGCTGGAAAGAGCTGTCTCCCATCTTCTGGTTGACCCATTGCACGCCCTTAGGCGAAAAGATGGAAAAGCCGGAGGATGAGCCTTGTACCGTTTAGCGAGGAAAAGGTATGCTGAAGGGGGACATGTCTCGACGTACCGATATATCGCGTCTCACCGTTGTTGTTGGTTACGAGCGAGCACATCATCTCGGACAGCTCGGCGACTTGTGCTCCCTCGTCATCGTGGCTGTCTTTTTCGGGCGTAGCAGCCCTCGACTTATCGCCATCCTTGGCGGGCTCCGGTGATGCGAGTGAGCTCCGGGGCGTCGAGGAGCTACCGTTCTGAGCTGCAGGTAATGGCGGTTGTGGAGAGTTTGGGTCCGAGGCTGCCTGGGACGCTTGCCTCGACTGCTGATGCTTCTCGGCAAGCTTCTTCTCAAGAGTCCCAAGGTCAGTGGCGCCATTGTCGTCCTCGCTCAGCAGGCCTACGCAGACAGGTCAGCCGGCAGAATCACACAAGGGGAGCACACCCGTCCAGTGACAGCCAGCTGGAGGGCAATTCGGCACACAAAGACGTACCTGACAACCTCAGCAGATGTTCCATACGGCCTAGACGGTTCTCGAGTCCCTCAATGTATTTCGCCCTTTCACAACATGTAAGCCTAGACTCGTCCTGCAGTACATGGGCGATGGGAGGCTCACCCTTTGGGGGGACTCCGCTTCTTTTCCACCTGGGTAAAGACGCAGTCGGTCTTGTAGTTGTTGCAGTGCGTGCAAGCCGGTAGCTTGCCGTCGCACTTGATCTTCTTCTTCCTGCACATGTCGCATGCCTGGGTACCGTCAGGTCAGCAAATGCTGCTCCCATCATGCCTCGTCCGAACAAAGAGAGGGTGGCTGGCGTTGGCTCACCCTGGCAATCCTCCTCCTCTTCGCTTCGTTGGTGTCTTCCAGCAACCCATGGTCTCCAAACATCTGTGCAGCCATCAGGTCCGGCGGCAATTGCTGGATTGGCAACCCGTGTTCGCTGTATCCTCCGAAGATCTGGGGCGGCGGGTTCATGAGCGGTGGAGGGGCGATGGGCATCTGAAAGCCCGAGTGCATGCGGTCCATGGCTGGAGGTAGACGCTGCTCGCGCAGTATCGACGGGAGTGGGATTGGAACGACAACTTGAAGTTTGATGGCGAATAGGTTGGCCGTCGGAAGATTCAGCCACTTGGTGGTGTCGCTGGGACGGTCTGGCTGTTGCGCTGGGTAGGCGCCGACTCAATGTTGCTATTATTACCGTCCACTCCGAGACTTGAGTGCGGCGGAACGACCGGAAATCGGGGCTGAGCAGCTAGTTAAGACGGGAAGATGGCGAGGAATTGCACTTCGTACTGGTAACCAGAAGGCGGGCTATCGTCGAAGCATGTTGGACTGGTCGGAAGACGCTGAGAAGGTTCTACTGCGGTACGTGCCTCTTCATTGGATGGTAGTAGGGTATACACAGCTGGATAGGTAAAACGTTATATTTAGCGTGGAGGCGACCGCAGCCACGGCTGAGAGGATGCAGGTGGCGAATATCCGTAAGGCTGAAAGACTCGCTCGGGATTGCTGACGACCTGGAACCTTGTCTGGGGTGCTAGTCGACGGCGGGTGTTCTCTGTTCGTTGCTATCACTATGGTAACACAGTACCGGACGAAAAAGGTTGATGGGAGAACGATTCAAAGCATGCATCTGACGGACGGGAGACGGGACTTGGATTGACGCGTCGATGGCGGGGTCGGGGTCGCGGCCTCATTCATCAACGATCAAGGCACAGGGCAATGTGGGGGACGGATCCAAGACGGCCTGGAACTCTCTGTTAGCGCGGAACTTGAAGATCAGACAAACTACCTTATGTCATATTCTTGTTTAGTCTTTCTCCTCGCTTACTTTCCCAATCGATAAACTTTTTCTTCCAGGATGTGCTTTCATTGATGTTGTGTTTCTTTTCTGGCCTAGTTTCTCCCAAGTCATCCTTCCACTTCTTGCCCTTCTTGCCCTTTTCTGATTTCTTCAATGGATGCCTGTTCATCGCACCCCTGCTCCTGCCGTACCGCGTTAATAGAAAGCCTGGCAGGTGCGCCAAGCTCGCACGGACGACAGCACGTTAAATTCAGGGTGCGCCCTCAGGCGATTGGTAAGCCGCTCCAAACAAAGGGACTTCTGCCAAAAGTCGACTCGGGATCGGAGGGTCGAAGACTTGAAGTGGCCACCCAACAAAGACGAGAACCGGGCACACGACACCAGCACATCTTCCTCAGTCTTGTCAAGGTTCACTGGGCGAAGTACCTAACTCAGGTTGTCCGATCTGCTGGTACCTAGTCTGTTAGCACCTATGGAGTACCATCCGGCGCTGTGGAAGAGTACCACCGGTATCCCAGATCACTACCTTTTTTGACGATGATGCCACAGACTCGAACGGTCAGCAAATGGAAAGCACCGGCAGCAATCCGGCCAGCGCAGGAACTCCTGTTCGTTGGCCCATGTTCAGGGGCTTGGGAACGGCCAGCTCGGCAGCACAAGGGGCTAGCCTTGCAGATCGCACCACCACTGCACAACAGACATCGGATGCCAACGAGCTGCCCTCGTCTCGACCCCTAACTATCGTGTCAAGGGTACTTGTTGGTGGCCTCATGTTTTGCGTCCGGATGTCGCTTGAGTCGCTTGGTTGATATTCTTTGGAATGCGTAGCCTCTCTCTCCATTTTCAGCCTGAGAAATGTCACTGGTGCAGTCAGGAGGGCACATCATAGGGTAGCCGAATTCATGTTATGCCCTTCGCCAATCTTATTTAAGGCTTCTATCACTGTTGGCCTCTGTCGTCAATGACATTGCAGCTGTGCGCTGTCTCGAGGCTGCCAGTCGTCATTCATCAATGGCGGTCCAATGTTCGGTTGATACAGGGTTCGTGCTGTGAGACATGCTTGAAACTAGCAGGGGCTCCCAAGCGGCAAACCCACTGGGTTGACGTCGTCGCCATCGAATCTGACAAATCCCGTCCGGCCCCTCGGCGACGTCATTAAGAAACTGTTTCAGTTCAGTCATCGTGCTCTTTCAATACCTCACTGTGATATTTCGTCTTTGAGGGAGGCCGCCAATTACATCGTGGCCCCTTGGTCCGAATCTTATCCAGGAAGCACGCCCAACTTATAAGCATCTCTGTTTGTCGTAGGAGCATAACACGTTCCAAGCATCTATAACTCAGCATATCATAGCACACGTACTGTGGATGGAACCAGAAATAAGAGGTGCCTGGCGAATGCGAGTTTCGGACTCTTCGTCCATACTCTACTACGCATGGTAAGGTAAATATGAGCCACCGAGGGAAGACCCTGGACGAGAAACACAAGGAATGGTTGATGGTGGTTGTTAATGAAGGAAAAAAGACGAAAAGATAGTTACCGTCTTAGCAGTACAATACAAACCTCCAAAAACAGAGGATAGATGGATAGTCTTGGGGCATCAAGCCAAGATACTTACTTCTTTAAGACACAATAAGCCGCTTATATCTCGGGAGCCGCACGATCAATCAAGCATTTCAAAGGGGCAAGAGCAGTAGAAATCTAGCTCTGAAAGAACGAGCAGTTGAGATATGGGACTTCCTGAACAAGTATGTACGGCGAAGCCATGGGACGCCCCTCCTCGATTCCGACGCCAAAGGCCGCCGTCGCTACACACACAACATATAGCGTACAAATGTACCAAGGGCAGCCAGCTCGGTCCTGTATCTAACATCTACCGTGTACCCCAGCTGACGGAGACGGCCCATTTAGACATCCAATAGACAAACGCAAGGGTATGTGCGTTCAGAAGGGCGCTGCGTCCATCCGCCCATCCATCCAAGCCGCTTGCCCGCCCGACGCCGTTGTTCCAGACATTAAAAGTAGGTAATGCGAGATATACACTGTGCATAGCTGCTCGGGAAAAGAGTCCCGTTCACGCATCCTCGGTGAAGCGTGATTGAGACCCGCGCGAGCCGTCTCGCGACGAGAAGGTGCCGCCGACGGCATGTGGTGTCCTCGGGGCGATGGGAAAGGCCGGGGGTCGATGGCCCGGCGTCAAAGGGATGTCTTCGTGCACAGGCGTCCGCTGCGGGCCGTCCCTGAAAACGGGCACGCCGCTCACCGGACGCATCGGCGACCCGAGCTGCAAGGGCTGGAGATTCGAGCCATCCACAAAGGCGGTCGAGTCCCGGTAGTACGACGAGGCGCTGCCGATGCTGTCGTGCGGGTCGCTGTAGCCGTCTCCGCCGGATTCGAGGACCGAGACGAGCTTCCTGCCGGACACCCTGTAGAAGCCCCTCTCCTGCGTGGCCGGTTCGGCAGGTGGTGCGTCGATGGCCCGTTTGCCGGTCAGTGAGGCGAGAGCTGAGGGTATCGCGAAAGCACCCGACCGCTCCGCCATGTCCCTCCCGCCACTCGGGCTGCCTGGCCCTCCAAAGCCGAAGCCGAAGCCCCGAGCCGTACTGTCCCCGTCGCCCAGGAGCATGATGCCCTGGCCGCGCTGTCTCCTCCATTTCAGCAGATACAAGAAGATCAGGGCGACGAGCGCAATCCCGGCAACGCTCCCAACCACACCTCCGACAACTGCGTTTCGTTGTTCGGGGGCCAGTCCGGCGGGAGCTTCGGTGGTCGATTCGGCGGGGCCAGGGGCGGTGGAGGTGGCTGCAGAGCCGCCATTCCCGCCTCCTCCCCCGTCGCCGGCCACTACAACGGTTGGCGCACTGAGGTCGGTAGTGGAAGACCACAGAGAGCTGCTGCTCCCTGTCGATGTCGAAGTTGATGTCGAAGCGAATGTGGAACGATTGGACGTCGAGGTCCGGGTATAATTCGATAACAGCCCGACTGTATGGTTGCCAAAGAGTGACGATATGCGTGCTACTCCTACAGTCAGCAGATGGAGCATGGGTATTGACAGATTGGGACCTACATGACGTGGAATTGAACACCCCAGAAAGTGTGGGAAAGGCAGATGAGCTGCTGGAGAAAGTGGAAAGAGTGGACGTCAGCGTATCCGAGGACGCGGACAGCAAAGGCGAGGGCGCCGACTCGGCGGACGCAGTGGACGATGGCGCGCCATCGACTAGGTCGGAAAGCAAGTCAGAGAGAGACACGCTGGGCAACGCGTCACCGAGAGCGGTCAGACCAGCAGCCGTGACAGCTGCCGGTGGGTCTGCCGCGATCGGTGTGACGGTATCGGAGTCGAGGGTGTCGACGCTCGTGACTGCGCCCGTGGCATCGATGTAATGCACGACGGAGACGGTTTGAATGATGACGACCTGGCGGTCGTGCAACTTCTCGTTGGTTGGCGAACGAATGTGTGTTGGTGCGGTGTCGGCCCCGAGGGTATGCAAACGACGGTGTTGATGAAGATGCAGATGTTGGTGGTTGTGGTTGGAGTGGGTGCCGCGGGTCTGAAGGAGTGAAGACCCGCTGCCGTGATCGCCTTGGTTAGTCATGGCGGGCGTTCGGGTGGCGGTGGAAAAACGAATGTGGGCAAAGGAGCGTTTTGTCGGCGGCGGGCACGAATCGAATGGCGGGCTCACAGCCCAAACCCCGTATTCAATAGCCCCGTCGATGGACTGGTCTTGGACGGCTGCGGCTCGTATCTTGGATGCTAGCAGTGCTGCGTAATCAGGAGCAGTCGGTTCGTCATGGCCGCAATCAACCCATTATTTCGTCCGTCATGTCTGAAAGGAATGTTGGACGAAAATCAGCTTGAACTTGACCACCCGATTGTGTCAGCCAAATTGTCCGTTTCTGAAGGGAACATCGTGTGCACGAGAAACAACTCACCTGCTCCACATGTCCTGGATACTGGAGGACGGGAGGTCAGACTCGCAGCAGCATGTCTGACAGCCAGGTGGGAGAAGAAAGAAAAAGGAAGCAAGCAAGCAGGGCAGCGCGAACATGCAGCGTCGCGTGGTTATCTGACAGCGCCCTCCCGGGAGCCAGAGATCTCCTATCTTCATTTTAAATTGGCCGCCCGAGAGAGGAGCCCAAGCAGTGCGCTCGGGAGCCTTTGCGGCCATGCTGCTGGCAATCTCGCTTCGTTGGCAGGGCCGGATCTCCCTCTCGCAGCCACCAGGCCATTGGCTGATCGCCGGGACCAGGCCGACGCATGAATGCGGGTGCCCGCTCGCCATTGGCCGAAACGCACCAGATTCGTTTGACGGATGGGCACCTGCTTTTCGAAGAAAACACGAGTCTTGGCTGCACCCAACTGGCAACCACAACAGATCAGAAACACCACAGGTCGGGTACGGATACCTCACTGTGCAATTGTCATGAAGGTTGGTTTTTGAGGAGGTTGTTTTAGTTCATGGCTTCGCATCTTTCGGCTGATTGCACTGCCAGAGCGGGCTGCTTTCCATTCCATCTTTTAGTTCATGTACCGTTTGTTGTGTACAGTACAATCACAGGTCTGGTACGGTATGTCCAGGTCTTCTGCGACACGTCAGCTCGGCATCCGCAGCAGTTATCAGCGAGCTCGCACCTCATATGTGCCAGTGGGGTGATCGCCTGCGTTCGACAATGTCTGCTCCGTAGTTATTCTTCCCGGGCACGCCGGGCGCGAACGGCCCATCTCGACATGTCGATGCCAGCATTCCCCTCCATCTGATGAGTGCTGTCGAAGTGGTAGTATTACACAGTACAGTACGGAGAAACGCTATCTCATACGGAAACCACCGCTCCCGTTCCTGGCTGTGCCTGGATCTGGCGCGGGAAGTGGGGTCAGGGTTTCTTTCGCCGCCCGCTTCAAAGCACACCCTCTCTCTCTATTCGTACTTCGTACAAGCAACCCTCACAGTCTCTCGGTGTATCTGTATCTGGTCAAGAACAACGTCGAGAGTCAAAACCTCAAATAGAGAAGATACTCTGCTTTATTTTTCGGGTCATGGAATAATCGAGACCTCAACGCAACACCCCACAGGCAGCAAAACCGCCCGAAGCAAGGAACGCTGACGTCATGCAGAGGGCGCCGAAACCGAGGCCGGGGCCGACAACGCTGCAGTTCCCGAATGCTGCCACCGGGGACCGGTGGCCGCTCGGCCCGGCAGGGGAGTCTACGAGCGATCCAAGCAGCCACTCTACCATACCGTGGTCACGGCCCTACAGAGACCCCCGGACATCATCGACACAATCACTGGCCCCGTCGTCCGACGAAGAAGTCAACGCCGAGGGTCTCCAGAAGCGGAGGCTGCTCGTTATTTACATTCACGGCTTTATGGGAGACAAGTCATCCTTCCTCTCGTTCCCGGCTCACGTGCACGCACTTTTGAAAGACCTTCTTGCAGAAACCCATGTTGTACACACCAAGATCTACCCCCGCTACAAGACATACAAGTCTATTGATGTTGCTTGCGACAACTTTAGCAAGTGGTTGGCTCCCCATGAATCACCCACCACCGATGTGGTCCTCGTGGGGCATTCCATGGGTGGCTTGCTAGCTGCAGAGCTGGTTCTCTTGGTACGGATTCGAGCATTCACCACTACTCTGAACAGAGAGAGGCTGACGCGATTCCTCCAGGCCAACCAAAGTCCATACAACTATTCCTCTCCTTTCCGTCATCGGATCCTGGGCACCATTTCACTGGACGCTCCCCTACTTGGCCTGCATCCGGGCGTCGTGGTTTCTGGCATCGCCAGTCTCTTCAGGCCCGCCGTGAGCCCAACGTCGACAAACGAGGACTCCCGGTCCGACTATGTCCAGGCCGCCCAAGTACAGAATCTCTCATCAGACCCATCCATCTACTCAGGCCTGTCAGCCTCGTCAGCCGACCGAGCACCCGACCCTTACTTCGACCCCCCGTTCATTAACGATGTTGCTTTCATTAACCGCGGGTGGTTCAAAAACGCCCTCAACTTTGTAACCAAGCACAAGGAGGAAAACCTGGCTTACGCAGCGGCAAAGCACCTTCTCTCCCACCTCGAGTTTGGCGCATGCTTGGCCGACTACCCTGAGCTGAGGTCCAGGTACAGCCGGCTGAGGAGGCTAGAGGATGTTGACGACGTGCGCGAACCAAACGCGGTACGAGTCCGGTTCGTCAACTACTACACCGTCTCTACAGGGATTCCCAAACAGACCCGGCCAGCATCGCCGGATGCATCCCGGAAGCAGCTTGATGTGCCCCAGGAATCCAACACATCTTCACTACAGCTGGACTCGCCAGGCTTGATCCCGAGGCAGTCATCCGAAGGCTCTTGCGTATCGACCCCAAGGGTATCAATAGAGGCGTACAGCGATAGCCAGGGACTCGAGCGTCTCCAGATTCTCGACCCTACGCCGGAGCCCGAGCCGGAGCTGGAGCCCGGGCCTAAGCCGGTGCCCAAGCCGGAGCCGCTCCTCGCGTCAAGTGGCAGTGGTCCAGATACCAAATCAACACCGCCCGACGGCAGCCCTGCTGCTGACAACACCACGAACCAGGACCCCAACCTCCCCTCTATTCCCTCTGTCCCGTCCCCTCCCACACCACCCGACCTCGACAGCTACCCCGACAAAGAGTCCCGCAAACTGGCCGAAAAGGCATTCAAAGCCGAGCTAAAAGCCCACACCCAGGCCCTCAAGACCCGAGAGAAAGCCATCAAGGACCGCCAAAAGGCCCTCGACAAACAGCAGCGTGAAGCCCTCAAGCTCGAAAAGAAACAAGCCAAACTGAAGAAATCACACGCACCACCGCCGACGCCTGGGCAGGAACAACACTTGCCGAATGAGGCAACAGGGGAGCTGGAAACCAACAAAAAGCCACCCCGCCGCCGCAAATTCTGCATGCTCCCTGCGAAATCAGCCACGGCCGTGGGCGGCAGCAACGGCAGCAACGGCAGCAATGGCAGCAACGGCAACGGCAGTAGCGTGCGAGACGCTGCTTGGGTCGAGGTCTACATGGAGGGCGTCGACGAGGTGGGCGCCCACTGTGGGCTGTTTGTTCCCGACGGGCCGCACTACGAGCGGCTCATTGGGGACGTCGGGGAGAGGATTGCCGGGTGGGTGTGGGAGGACGCGTCCCGGAGGTTGCTTGTGGAGGATCGGCTGGACGAGGACGGGGGCGGGAGCCGGAAGGGGGGTGGGGGGTCATAAGGGATTCGTTCGTGTGTTTATTTATGGTTCGAAATTGGAGGGGTAGATGGGCGGTTGGGTCATCAAGTGAAAGGGGAGAGGTGTTTCCGAGATTTGGAGTCGGGGTGAGCTCGTTCGGGCCTGGATCGTGTTTTGTTTCTGATGATGCAACGAGGGGAAAGATCGCGTGCCATAATGTAATGTGTCTTTGATTGATTCACTAAGACATGGAAGCATAAGGGAAGGGCGAGAGCGAGGGACGTCGGCCTAGTTTATCGAGAGGACGCTCCAGTGTCCCTCTATTGCCAGATGTCAAGGGGCTGGGAAGGTGGAGGCTCGTGGCTTCAGAATGAGCCAACTCGACTGATCAGTGATGGCTGGTTTCCTCTTCGGTTTGGGTTGCAGTCTCTCACCGTTGACTGAGCACAACCACCAAGAAGGGACGTACTTCTATTACCGAACGTTGAATCTATAATCAAGCCCTGGAATTGTTGCCGAATGGCGCCCATGACTTCCAAGACGCGAGAGCATGGCCGTCGTTATTTTATTTTGCTACTCTCACACGACCGACCGGCTGTTAGGAGGTCATTCGTCGTTAAACACGCGGGTCTCTTGTTGGTGGACTTGCTGACTTGCTTGTACGCGTCGACCACGCCTGCCTGGCCAGTGGAGGCGGCAAGTGACGGGCAGACAGCGCCACGTGACAGCAAGCTAGCCGTATCAGGAATAGGCTCTCTGGGGTTTCCGCCGCAGACCAGCCGTTGCAGGGACTGATTTTCCGATTCGGCCGGGCCGGAGCACGAACACATCAACAGCTCGTCTGTCGATACTGACACAGTTGGCCGACACAGGGCCATCGCCAGGCGGCCGAATCAGGGAAGCAGTCAAAGGGCGATTGAGAGGGCGAAGGAGGAGAATCTTGGCACCGCGCTCGGGAACTTTTGAAAGCAAGAGGCGGAGGACCCGTTTTCGGGCGCTCAAGAGGACCCGCAGTCTCGACGCATACCTAGGCCTCGCAACTTCACCCGACGTCACGCAACCACTTTCCTCGCAACTCCACCCCTCGCCATCGCGACCATGTTTCGCACATCAGCACGCCAGCTGGCGCGCTGCTCGAGGCTGCCGCTGAGGCCATTAGCGAGGCCCGCCTTTCGAGTCGCCCGCTTTCCCCAGACCGCGCCCGCCGCCGCAATCCCGGCCCTCCGATTCAAGTCGACAAATAACTCCCCGAGACCCGAAGACGAGCATGACGACGGAAAAGAGGCGCCCAGGACACACAACGATGCGGGGAAGGAGAACCAGGCATCGCCCCCTCGGCCACGAAAGCTCCCTCCAGGCTTTGTGTGCTTGACCGAACAAGAATACGCCGAGCTCAAGTTCTTCCTCACGGCTCTGCCTTCGAAACGGCATCGCACTGAGATGGAGGAAATACTGGGCCAAGTGAAAGAGATGGGAGTCCCCGCGGAGCTTCGGGATATCCTGCGCGCCAAGATGAGCGGGGAGCTCAGCATGAAGGATGCTTTGAAGATCCCCCGGATAGCCACCAAGATGGCTCTCGAACTCGCAAATGCAAAACAAACACCAGATTTCATCTCGAACAAGCCAGGCGAAGACGGGGAGGCCGAAGCGAGCCAGAGCAAGCAGCAAAAGGCCAAAGGGGAGCAACAGGAAGAGCGACCACGGCAGCAGCAGCAGCAGCAGCAGGAGCAAGAACAAGAGCAACAGGAACAGGAACAGGAACAGGAACAGGGGCAACAACAGCAACAGTCTGGTCAGCAGGGGCAGAAGAAGCAGAAGGGTGCCCCGCAGCCGCCACCGCCCCGCCGCTTGGACGGGTCCGAGATATTGACGTGGATGATCAGTGCCGCACTGCTCTACCCCTTCTACTCCATGTTCTTCCCCGGCGAGTCCTCCCGCGAAATTACCTGGCAGGAGCTGCGCAAGAACTTCCTGGACAAAGGCCTGGTCAAGAAGCTTGTCGTTCACGGGGACCGTGTGCGGGTCGAGCTCAATCGCGAAGCGGTCAGCGCTATGTACCCCGATTCCCAAGCCGCCAACGCCAATTTCTCGTACTACTTCTCCATCGGCTCCATCGACGCCTTCGAGAGGAGACTGGACGAGGCTCAGCAGGAGCTGGGGGTCCCGGCATCGGAAAGGATACCCGTCAGCTATGCCCGCGAGGGCATGGTGGCTAGCCTCGTCATGGCCTTCGGACCAACCCTTCTGATTGTTGGCCTGCTCTTTTGGGCGTCGCGGAGGGCCTCTGGCATGGGCGGTGGCTCAAGCGGCATGTTCGGGTTCGGCAAGAGCAAGGCCAAGATGTTCAACCACGACTCAGCCGTCAAGGTCAAGTTCTCCGACGTGGCCGGCATGGACGAGGCCAAGACCGAGATCATGGAGTTTGTCAGCTTCCTGAGGACGCCCGAGCGGTTCCAGAGGTTGGGCGCCAAGATTCCCCGCGGTGCCATCCTGTCTGGTCCTCCCGGTACTGGTAAGACGCTGCTTGCCAAGGCGACGGCCGGCGAGTCGCAGGTGCCCTTCTTCAGCGTCAGCGGTTCCGAGTTCGTCGAGATGTTCGTGGGCGTCGGCGCCTCCCGCGTCCGCGATCTCTTTGCTACCGCACGCAAGAACGCGCCCTGCATCATCTTCATCGACGAAATCGACGCCATTGGCAGGTCTCGTTCCGAGGGGGGCGGGTTCCGGGGTGGCGGCAACGACGAGCGCGAGGCTACCCTCAACCAGATCCTCACCGAGATGGACGGTTTCAACACGTCGGAGCAGGTGGTGGTTCTGGCTGGCACTAACCGACCCGACGTTCTGGATCAGGCCCTGATGCGCCCTGGGCGTTTCGACCGGCACATCCACATCGACAGGCCAACAATGAAGGGCCGCAAGGAAATCTTCAAGGTGCATCTGCAAAAGATCCTGACCAAGGAGGACATGGACTACCTGACGGGACGTCTGGCTGCGTTGACACCTGGCTTTGCTGGCGCCGACATTGCCAACGCCGTCAACGAAGCCGCGCTTGTTGGTACGTTTACCTTTTATTTTCATTTTCTACCTGCACCATCCCTGATACTCACAACTCGCAGCTGCCAGAGCCAATGCGGCCAGCGTCGAGATGATACACTTTGAGCAAGCCATCGAGCGCGTTATTGGCGGGCTCGAGCGCAAGTCGCTGGTGCTCAGCCCTGACGAGAAGCGGACAGTCGCCTACCACGAGGCCGGCCACGCCATCTGCGGCTGGTTCTTCCGGTGGGCCGACCCGCTGCTCAAGGTGTCCATCATCCCGCGCGGGCAGGGGGCGCTCGGGTACGCGCAGTACCTGCCGGCCAGCGATGCCTACCTCATGAACACCAACCAGCTCATGGACCGCATGGCCATGACGCTGGGCGGGCGCGTCTCGGAGGAGCTGCACTTCCCGACGGTGACGACGGGGGCGAGCGACGACTTCAAAAAGGTGACGCGCATGGCGACCACCATGGTGACGCAGTGGGGCATGTCGGAGAAGCTGGGCCCGCTGCACTTTGAGAACGACCAGAACCAGCTGCACAAGCCGTTCGCCGAGGCGACGGCGCAGGCCATCGACGCCGAGGTGCGGCGCATCGTCGACGAAGCGTACACGCAGTGCAAGGAGCTACTGACGGCCAAGAAGAAGGAGGTCGGCGTCGTGGCCGAGGAGCTGCTGCGCAAGGAGGTGCTGACGCGCGACGACCTCGTCCGGCTGCTGGGGCCGCGCGAGTGGCCCGAGAAGGAGGAGTTTTCCAAGTTCTTTGACAACCGGCAGGGCGACAAGGGCGCGCCGCCGCCGTTCCCGACCGAGAATACCGACTCGCCCAACGAGGCGCAGCCGGCGCTGTTTGAGAGGCCGGATGAGAGCGAGAGGAGGTGAGAAAAAAAGGATATATGGATGGGTGAGGTGTAAGTTTGGCCATGGTGTGGGTGAGAAGGAAATAAAAAAACAAAACAAACAATTCGGTCGGAGACGGACAGGAGACACACGACAGGCTACGTCTTCTTGACACCCGTCTTCCAAAACTTCTCAACTCGTACACATGTCTTGTATCAATAGGTATGGCGCATGCAGCAGGAGGGGAAAGGAAAGATCGGGCCTTTAGAAAGATGGTCATGTTTTCCTTGCTTCTCTTCTCCATGGCCTCTTCTCTCCTCTTGCGGTCAGGGTCATGCGGGACGTGGATAGACTAGTTGTATTCCCTGGCAAGTGTTGTACTTGTACGATATTCTCGAGGTTGATGAATCCCCTTTGTACATTGTGTGTACAAGTACGCTATAATGTCTGTATTGTACATACATTTTCCGCATAGGTATCGATTGTGGATTGTCGCTGAGCTCTCGTGGTGAAACCTAGGCAGTCAACCATCCCGTACTCCGTACTGAGGCCGATTACTGTGCTAGAGGTCATGTCCTCCGGGTCTCGGGTGCCGGTCTCGGTGCCGTCTCCCGATACAACAGCATCCTGATACAAACAAGCCCATGGCGAGGAACAGGCCAACATGATAACGGTACGCGGAAAAGCCGACAGCTAAAGCCGAATTCCAACCCATTCGAAGCGAGGCATCTTTGAACGACCTGAAGACTACCTAAGCTATGGAAGCCGGTCAAGGATGTCAGTCCAACGCGAGCCCAATATTACGACATGCCCAACCCAGTAGTACAACGATATCTAACCCTTTCGGTACAGCCTGAGTGCCCAACGACCCATCAGCGACCAACATCACGACACACAACCTCGAACCACACCACCCACAGCATTGCTCAATTGACTTTCACACGACAGAAGTTATTCGCCACTCTCGCGATACATCTTGTTCAATCAAAACTCCGTACTCAAATACTTGCCTAGGTATTTTGTAGTGCATTGCATGATGTTGGTGTTTTGGGGCTGCCTGGCTGCCTCGATGCCAAAATTGATGTGGGAGTCAAGGGCTGCATACCCTACCGAAAGAGGTTAGAAGCTGTCCGTACTAATGAGTCGGGCATGTCGTAATACTGGGCTCGATCCCACGCAACCACCATGACCAAGCGGGGTTTTGTCAACAAAGAACAATGGCACGGAAACACGGCACCAGATCTGCAGATTTGTGAGGTAAAAGAGGGCAACGAATGTGCTGCCAAGAGCCCTCAAGCCTCAGATGCTCCGTCCGGAAAGCGCCCATGGCGTTCTTGGGTTGCGCTGCGTTTCCGATGTGGGTCTGCTCTGGCCTTCGCGCTGCCGAGACGAGAATATACATGGGAAGGTTCGTTTTTCGTTCCGAGTTGATGAATTTTCAGTTTGTTGTGTCGCTGGTTTGATTGATCTTGGAATGCTCGTCGAATGTTCGTCGACCGCTTTCTTTGAGAGTTCATTGTGACATCACAATTCAGTCTTGACAGTTTCAGAACAACAAAACACCGGGCATCGAGATGGAGATGCTGTGACGCGCGAGACCCTGAAAACCTCGGCGCGGCAACATCCTGCATGACTCGGACCTGGCTTGCCTTTCAGACCTGCCATCGAGCCACCTTGCCAAACTCTTTCTTCAACTGATATCTTGTATCCATCCATCACATCACGCCGGCGAACCAGGCCTCGAGTCAACAATGGCCTCATCGGCAGAGAACACCCCCGGACCCAGAGATGGCCTGTCCCTCCCGACAACAAATGATCCCCACCAGCACCACCCCGGGCCTGCATCGCAGGTCAAAGCCGGCCTCCGAATTCGCGACTGGGTACGCTCGCCTCACTCCGGGGAACCCCGTCACCCCCGGCATGACCCAACCCAACCTGCTGGCTCCGGCTCCGGATCTGGATCCGGGCCGGGGCCGGAGCCGGGGTCGGGGCAACACCGCCGAGCAGGACCGACTCCCGAACCCTGGTGGAAGATCCACCTCTTCCGCGGCATTGTGAACGACATCCGGAAGCGAGCCCCGTTCTACCTCAGCGACTGGACCGACGCCTGGAACTACCGCGTCGTGCCCGCCACCGTGTACATGTTTTTTGCAAAGTCAGTTTCTGCTAGTACCGCTTGACTCTCCGGCTCTTGGGTGTTGCAACCCTTCAGGACATGGCTGACGAGTCCAACTTGGGATGGACGGGGGATAGCATCCTGCCTGCGCTGGCCTTCTCTCTCGACATGTTCCACAAGACCGACATGCAGTACGGCGTCAACGAGGTGCTGCTCTCGTCGGTGCTCGGCGCCGTCGTGTTCGCCCTGCTGGCCTGTCAGCCCCTGGTAATTGTGGGCGTGACGGGGCCCATCACCGTGTTCAACTAGTATGCTTGGCCCGTTCTTTTCCTGTTGGTCTCTTTCGCTGACGACCATGGCAGCACCGTGTACGACATAATGATGCCTACTGGGACCAACTATCTGGCCTTCATGTGCTGGATTGGCCTGTAAGTCGACGCTAAATACACTATCCAGGCATTGTGCGAGTGAGATGAGGCTGACCGTTTGTGCTGCCAGGTGGTCTCTTGTCTTCCACCTGATCCTGGCCGTCACCAACTCGTGCAACTGGCTGCGCTACGTGACTCGCTTCCCCTGTGACATCTTCGGCTTCTACGTCGCCTTCATCTACCTGCAAAAGGGCATCCAGATCCTCGAGACGCTTGGCGACGAGGAGCCCTTCTACCTGTCCGTCGTTGTGGCCTTGCTGGTCTTTGCCATCGCCTACATCTGCGGCGAGCTCGGCCGGAGCAGCCTGTTCAGGCACCCGATCCGCGTCTTCCTCAAGGACTACGGCACGCCCTTGACCGTCATCTTTTTCACCGGCTTCGTCCACTTCGGCAAGATGAGGCAGATCTCTCTCCAGACTCTGCCCACGGGCATCGCCTTCATGCCGACACTGTCCGAGAGGGGTTGGTTCATTCACTTCTGGGAGATCCCCGTTGGGGATATCTTCATCGCCATGCCCTTTGCCCTGTTGTTGACCATCCTCTTTTGGTTTGACCACAATGGTATGGCCCGCCCCCTTATTTTTGTTTTGTTTTCCTTACCCATCTGATCTAACTCTCGCCAGTGTCCTCCCTGATTGCCCAGGGCACCGAGTTCCCGCTCAAGAAGCCCGCCGGCTTCCACTGGGACATCTTCCTCCTCGGCCTCACCACCGGCGTCGCCGGCCTCTTAGGTCTCCCCTTCCCCAATGGCCTGATCCCGCAAGCCCCCTTCCACACGGAATCCCTCTGCGTCACCGAAGTGGTCTCGTCCGACTCGTCCGACTCGGACGGCGGCGGCGGCGGCGGCGGCGGCAAGAAGGGCTTCGTCTTCCGCGCCGCCTACGTGGTCGAGCAGCGCGTGTCGAACCTGGCCCAGGGCCTGCTGACACTCGTCGCCATGACGGGCCCCCTGCTGTCGGTCCTGCACCTCATCCCGCAGGGTGTCCTGGCGGGGCTGTTCTTCATCATGGGCTTCCAGGCGCTCGAGGCCAACGGAATCACGACCAAGTTACTCTTCCTGCTGCGCGACGAGGCCCTCACCCCGCCGGCCCACCCGCTCCGCGCCGCGGGCGGAGTCCGCCGCAGGGCCGTGTGGCTGTTTGTCGCCGTCGAGCTCGTCGGGTTCGCCGCCACGTTCGCCATCACACAAACCGTCGCCGCCGTCGGGTTTCCCGTGTTTATTCTGCTGCTGATCCCCGTCCGGGCGCTGCTGCTGCCCAGGTGGCTCTCGCCGGCCGAGCTGGCCGTGCTGGACGAGCCGACCGCCAGTCCCTTTACCATGGAGGGTATCGGGGGCACGTTTGGCGGTGGCGGTGGCGGTGTATATCTGGATGCGCCCGAAGGGGGGCAGTCGGGTGTCGAGTTGGGGGAGTCGTCGAGGGGGAAAATGGAAGGAGGGTCTGGCGGCGGCGGCGGCGCCGGTGAAGGGGTGTTGGGTAAGCGGGTTGAGGGGCGGAGCGAGTTGGAACTTGCTGAGCTTGGGGAGAGTCGGTCGGGGAGTGTGAGGAGGAGACTGAGTACGGTGCATCGAGAGGGCAGTAGCTAGAGGCCGTCGAATCTTTTTTTTTGTAGAAGAGATGAATTTCTGGCGGTTTAGACTGGCGGCTGGCGGCAAGGAGCCAGGGCTCCAGGGCATCCTCTTCGAGGGATGTCAGTCTACTTTTTTGTCTCGTTGGTCTTGGGGGCTGGTAGAGAGATAGGATACCGATTTGACATTGTGGGATGGAGCGTTGGTCTAATCTTCCCTGTCAATTTTCGGAGAAGAGGAAAAGACGGATTCGAGCGGGCAATTGTCGAGACACATCACTGCCCCGGCAGGATCAGTCGGGGTCAATCTCGGGTTTCATTTGACCATAATAATCACCATCCATAGACGGCACGAGCTGCGAGCACATACATTGCGTTCGGATTGCTTCAATAGCGATCTGCGTATGACAACCACGGCTTGGAAGCGTCTTGAGAGTATACTTGTACAATCCTTGTTCAGTGCCGACAGTCTTGTCTTGACACATGGCCAACCTCCACTACAACCGTTGCTTGATCTTCAGTGCTTTCCAAGGCGGGAAGCTCTGTAATATGGCAGGCAGCAACACCTGTTATCTATACCGCGGCCGACTCGCCAACCAGGAAACATGGGACAGCGGCTTTGATATGCATCAGGCAATCAGATCTCAAACCCCATCAACGCAAGCAAAGCTTGTCGGGTTGTTCCAATCTACCAGAATCACCTTAGATGAACGGGAATCCCGTCGGGTGGTTCAAGGGCTTCGCCTGTCCTCACTGGTGACCCAGAAGCCAGTGGTTGAAGGACGTCCGGGGGAGACATAAAGGGGCTGGTTTGCCCCCCTGAGAGCCAAACCTGGTGGTTGTAGGAGGAAAACTTCGCTCAGCAACCTCAACTGCGACTACCCCCTCGCCAGCCCACTGTGGAAATCAAGTGTGTCTGGAATCTGGATGCTCTTGATACGGTAGCTGGTACTTTGCTCGCCTAGATCCCATCCATCGAGAAGCATCGAACCACCTCATCCTCAGCCAAGCGGAATCTCGACCGTCCAATCGACAGTCAATGATGCTTGCCCGGCTGGCTGGCTGGCTAACTGGCTGGTTGACCGTCCCTTGCCACCAGAGGCCGGTCGAGCCCAGCTCGGTCATCACCAGCTCTCTCTCACGCTGCCGGCTTCCCGTTCCGACTTGGCCACCCGGGCCCTGTTGGTCCCCAAGCAGTCTACGCGCCTCGCAAGAATAGTCAACAAAAGGAAACTCGACGGGAGAGGGCCACTCATCAATGCAAAAGCAGCGGCAAACCGGGACCGACTGTGTCACGGGGCAGCTCGCAACTGACAGTCCTGTTTGGGGGAACCAAGAACCTGGCCCGCGCCCCCCTCCCCAAAAAGCCGAGGAGCTGGTCCCTGCCTGTTGCACATGAATAACCCTGGACTACGTGGAAGAGGGATTGACACAGGGCGCTGGGCCGGGCTGGATCTTTTCTTGGATGGATCAGCCAGATCTACCTACCATGTCGACGATGGCACCTTGGTTTCAGGTTTTGACAGCGCGAGTTCTCGATCCATCTACCGCGAGGCTCGGATCCGGACCCCGAAGCAGCAGAAGGGGAAACTATCGGGGGGTTCTCAGGAGCAATAAACAGCTCAAACGGGCGTTCGCTGCGGAGCTGAAGACGTGCAGACAACTGTCGGCTCAAGACGGCAGGTGGTGAGAGGGCATGCGAACTCATCTCGTCACTTGCCGGCTGAAGCAGACTGATTTCTCTCCCCCCATCCGGCGTTCCCCCGGGATGCATCAGTTAGTGCAGGTTGATATTGCAGCACCTTTCTTCGTCACGGTCGGTGCTCTGGTGCATGAAGACGGCCGTCATGGATTGTGAATGGTGTGGACAAGGTGAGTTTCTTGGTTATCCTGCCGCGGGGGCTGTTTGCGCTTGTTGTGCCCCTTCCCGTCCTCCCGCTTCGGCGAAGACACACCCGAGGTCCGGCGTATCAACCTCGACCGGGATATCTGCCGGACCCGACGCTCTCTGGAGGGCAGTACCTGGCATGCATGGTAGAGACGAGAGACCCGAGGAGGAATAGATGGAGTGTAGGCGAGGGGCGGCACTGGCGGGGCAGAGGCCGGCAGAGACCCAACAGGTACGCGTTCGGACAGCTCGGGCCTTTGCAACGTTTTCGACCGGCCAAGCAATACGAAGCTGTCAAGCGTTCGGGGTGTCAGAACAGAGCGACGCAGGCAATATCTTGGCCGAATGAAGCATAGATTGAATGGGAACCTAAGCACGGGAGGCTGGGATGGGTTCTGGAAAGACGGATCGGAGATGATGGCGAGGGAGACCGAACGCGGCAGCCATCCATGGACAGCGGGGACTTTGAGGGCGAGGCTCGGATAGTCGCATGGCCGCCTGCAGCATCTTGGTGTGGCTTCTGTACCTTGGGGGATTCTGTTGTTCTCCGGTTGCTGAATTTCGGCTCGCAAAACATGACCCCGATGGGCGGGACAGGGACAGGCACCACCACGGCCCATCGGGACCGCTGGTTCTTGCTGGGACGTCGTTCGGTGACGTTGCAGGCCCAACGTTCGGCTGTGACCAAGACGGCTCCACTGGACTCTACATGTCCCGTCTCTCGGTTCAAACGTGGAAGTAATACGCGAGCCTCGACTCGGGTCCTTGGGGGAGGAAGCATTGGAATCACCTCATGGTGCGACCAGGACGGGGCACCGGAATATTCATCTCTGTACGGAGTACTTCTAGTGTCAAGATGCACGGCAGCAAAAGGAAACAAAATTGGAGGAGGATGGGGTACCTAGGTACGAAATCGCTGGCTCGCCCAAGGCATGTGTACTGCAGTAGGCTCTGCCGGTCTGGTGAAGCTCCGAGTCGGGAATTGGCCGAGGGTGGTATCGTGCATCGTGCATCGTGCATCTTGCAGCACCGAAGCGCACCAGGAGGGAAGGTGGTATTGACCCTTGCAGCCAACTGCCTTGGCTCCTGTCAAGCCTCGATCTTGCCGTGGTCCTTCGTTGCGGTTTTTGCGGGCGCGGACTGCCCGCTCCGTTGTCCCGTGCTCATCGATCGCGGCAGCCAGAGAGGACGGACCCTGTGACAGAGACAGAGTGACATGCATCGCCGGCGGCCTTAACGTTACAAGCCTGGCTGCCTGACTCGCCTGACAGCGGCAGTGGGGCCTTCCATGTGGGGCCAGATCGGGTCATGGCAGCCCTGTCGCTTCGACTGCCAACCCTGAAGTGGGGCCGCACATCTCTTCCTGCCACAACGGCGTCCGTGCAACCTCCATGGCGGGCGACTGCATCTTTCTTCCATCGCCTTGTTCTACAATTCCATGCAGCCTCCCTTGCTGTTGTTTTGTTTGTCTTTAGCTCGATGCGGATTCATGTCCGTCCATCCGTTCATCCAGTATGTGAAATGCGTCAGGGACAGAAGGTTCTGAGACAACGGGCCTTCATTTTGCTGTCCGCGAACGACGTGACAATCATCTGGGCCGCGCCCTCGACAAGGTCCCCGGCAGACTTACCCGTACGATCTGCCATGGATACTACCTTATAGGCCCGCGCTCTAGGTGTTCCAAAGCGCCCCTCCATAGGCCTGGTGCGAGTTGGGGAATGCAAAGCCTCAGTTGGTGCCACCTTCAATACACTGCCAAGACTCGAACGATAACTACCGCCGAGACCGACATCTTGCACTACAGCGGCATCTTCATGCGCATCATCTGAGCCGTTGCACGGTGGGCGCCGCAGCCTCTTTGGGAGCCCTGGGATGTCCAACTCCGAGTTCCCTTCAGCTTCTCAAGAGTAGATCGCTACCAAGTCGGCCGAACGTGCCTTCCACCAAGCAGAGGCACCCAGCTGCGGCCTCGGCCTGCTGAGGATTTAGGGCCAGCACGGCATACACAGTAGACAACGACGACGATGGCGGAGTCTGATGCCACTCCTCCGTTCTGGGAAAGATCAGCCGGCAATTGCATCGAATGTCTCGGGAATATGGATACCGAAAACCCACCCCGGATCTTGGCGTTGCTTTTACCTACCACAGTAACTAAGCCATGGCCGTCAAGCCTGAAATTCCCCTCGGCCAGCGCGCAGGTCGAACAACAAAGCCGGCTGATGATCAACAACAGGCTGTTTTGGACGTAATACCATAAACACACCACTGGGTGAGGCTCTGGTTGCACCACGGAGTCGTGGCCACGGTTACTTGTCCCTGGCCATCGCTGTCCCCAAAGAGATCTTCCAATCAGAGACGGCAGCGGCGTTCCATTCCGCAGTTAATGACTGCACACGTTGTTCAATCTACCTTATTTTCCGATCAGGCCGTTCCCCAGACTGCACCCGTGGGAGCGGGGGCCGCAACCCAACTGTTTCCCCGCGATTTCGAGGCAACCAGACGATACCACCGTGGAGAGGGAGAATCGAGGGCGGCCTTTGGCCATTCTGCGAACATCACAACTGGTGGCCGTTGTTGCTTGATGACTTGTTGGTTCGTTGAGCCGTCAACTTCCCAATGCGGAAGTCTTGGACATGCTCCGCCCAAGGCCCCAGCCAGCACGGCCGTGCCGACTGTCGCCGGCGTCAACCCCATCAAACCTTGGGGCCAGGCCATTCGGGGAACCAGAAGGGTAATGGCAGGATGCGGAGGTATACATATCCGTATCCACGTCGATCTGGTTAAGGTATTGGCTCTCACAGCTCACGAAGTTCTTGACCTTTCGTTATCGAGGGCTTCATATCGTCTTATTGCATGCGTCAATATGTACGTCGCTATAGGTGTCTCCTTGCGATTGACCGTATTGCTTGGCGCGGCAGACCGGGACGGTAGGGCAGGACGTTGGCCGAAATGAGGCCGTCGCCAACAGGAGCCCGGTACCAAACGACGCTCTCCGGTAGCTTCAAAACGCCGTGGCTGGCGAAGCGAGCCCACGAACTCCACCATCTCACCATGAAATCTCTACAGCTTTCTCGCAACATCAATGTCCGAAGGATTCGACCATACGAAGCAGCCGCCAAGAGAACGGTGCGAGAAGGCATCTGCCGCGAAGGAGGCATCATCAAAGGCAGATGGACTTCCGTTTTCCCACTTGACTTGCCTTGACTCGTCAACCGAATCTTGGGCCCAGCCACAATGCCGCTCATGTACACGCCTTCCATGTGCCTGTCTGGCTCCCGTCCCTGCTGTGCTGTACGGAGTACGGCAATGAAAAAAAGGCCCGCAGCGAATAGGAGAGCACGGGTGGCCAGTTGCTGCATGGGAGGTCCTGCAGAGAGAGGTACGAAGTATCACGGTGTGATGCTACCTATCCAAGATGCATGAGTTTGTGGAGAGTACCTGTAGCTGCAATGCAAGGCCGCTATGTGAATGTCATCCGATCTTGACAATCGTCTTCTACTCACCTACGGAGGAGTCGTGCTCCGTGGTACTCTGTACCTTACGCCGACTCTCTCTTGTTGTTGGTTCCCATTTTGCCTGACGGGTTGTGGCTTGCTACTGGACCCCTGAGGAGTCCTGACCGGTACCTAGAGCGCCGTCAACAACTTCTCTGTTTCTAACCTGACCCGTAGCGTAACGCTCCTTCCCGCCGCTCCCTTCCAAGCCACTGCAATCTAAGTGGATGAAGAGGGCCTCTGGGAAAAGGGAGCGGTGTGGAAGACCGGCCATTCCAAACCCATGCTCACTTGTGCAGACGGAGCGAGTCAAAGAGAAGGCAACTCGATGATGCGTCTTTTCCCAGTTCGTGCATCCATGTATGTACAGAGAGGACCGAGCCGCTGAATAGAGCGGAGGATATGTCCGTAGAAGCTGGACCCCCCTATCCGGCCCCAGCCGGCGACACAGCAACACACACACACAAACAAGAGACAAGCCAACCGCCCAAAGCCACTCCAGCCGCAAAATCCAAAACCTCTCTGCCCGTCATCGGAAGCATTGGTTTTCCTTTTCCACGAGATAACCTTTCCAAATGAGCCCGACAAATCCCCTCCCCCCCCCTTCCCCCATCCTCCCTTTCGCCGTTCGTGAAAAGCCGTATCAAAGTAATGTTGCTAATACCCTCCCTCCGCTTCCCATGGTGCAACTGTCCTTCTCTCGCCCTGGGCCCCGAGCGTCGTGAAACCAAAAAGCGACTGAGGAAATGACAAGTATGCACACAAAGGTGTAGTCGTATGCGTGACGAAACCCCAGGCGTCCACATCCGAATGGATATCCCTGCTCTGCTTCTGGGGCGAGGTGCGGATACGGGGAGCGCGAGAATCGAAGCTGGTCAATATGGTAGGGTGCCCTCTCTGTGGAGGAAGCGTCGAAGTAAAAAAACCAAGATCAATCAAAACAGTATGCAATACAAATCCGCTTGAGCTAAACCAAAAAGCAAGTCGGGTATTTAGATCCCCTGAAGCTGAGGGGGTCGGGGGGAAGGAGAAAGAATTGAAGATGCGGTGCCAGAAAAAAACAGGTTGCCGTATTAAGACAGAGCCGCGAGGTCCATTATTTCGTCGTCTCTCATAAGCAAGGTCGTTACAAGCGTTGCTTGCCTTGTCTGCCGTGGCCTGCCGGTTGTATTTTGTGATTGTCGTCAAGGTTGCGAAGGAAAAAGCTGTCCGGTCCCCCTGCCCCCCTTCACTATGCCGTGCTTCCGTACGCCCCGGCCCCGGCAGTCGTGGCAGAGGTGGCCGCTGTGAAGCTGCGCTTGCGCTTCATGCCCAGCGAGTCCGAGAAGTCGCCGCTGCGCCCCCCCGAGTTCTGACCCTGCCCTAGCCCGAGCGCGCTCCCGCCAAACGTGTCCCTCATCGGCGTCCTGGTGCTCGGGGTCGACATGCTCGATTGGAAGGCGTGCGAAAAGTCGGTCGGCGGGGCGATCGGGGCGCTCATCTGCGGCATCGAGTATTCGCTTGTCGAGCTTCTGTAGCCCGGCGTCCGGGGCAGGGAGAAGTCGACGGGCGCCGAGAGTGGCGCCGACGGGAAGCTTCCCGTGTAGCTTGACGAGACTCCGCCGAGCTGTGGCGTCGATGAGGTCCGCGGGCCGGGCGAGTGCGTCGAGGCTTGCAAGCTGCCCGACCCAATGGTAGGTCTGTACTGAGTCCGCAGGTCTAAGCCCAGGGGAAGGGAGGCGGACGCGGCCCTCAGGCGGGAGCTGCGCTGCTGGCTCGCCTGCAGAGTCGGCGGCTGAAAGCTCGAATAATGGGATGGTGAATGAACTGTAGAGACTGGCAGCCGTGGTCAGTGAACGAAACTCATGACTCACCAGGGCCAACAAACTCGAACTTCTGGGACCTACTGGAATAATTGCTCGAGTCATAGCCTCCTAATTCACCTGCTGAACTGCTGCCCATCTGATCTTGGTGGTACAGGCCATGGTGTTGTCGGCTGTGGATATGAGGCGAGTTGTTTCCGCCATGGTACGTGGTGTAGTCGATGGCATCGCCCTTCCACGACATGCTGGACCGCAGCGGCGACTGGAGGGTATCCGAACGCGACCTGGTCAGCGAGTCGCGGATGTGGAGGGGTTGTAACGGCCGGGTCTGTTGCCGTGAGTGATGGCCGTGGAGCTGCATCCCTGAATCCATGCTCGACTGCCGCGCGAAAGGGTTGGATGTCCTAGACCCGGTACTCATCGAGGCTGTCGAGAGGTGGCCCGGGTAGCTATACCTGTCGTTCGAGGTGGGCGAGATTGGCGATAAACCATCCGATGTGCTGAGTCCAGCCGAGGGGTTGAAGCCAATGCCTCCAAACGCTGGGCTAAGGCCTGTAGGCGAGATATGGTCGTCGCCCTCGTGGCGCCTGACGTCCACCATGAGAGGCCGCATCATGTGATCCGCGTACGAGGAGGCGCCGAGATCTACGGGCGAGCCCATGGGTGCCCCTATGCCGTGAACGGCACCGTATGGCGAGTGCAGTGCACCCAGGCTGTCAAAGTCCTCCGGAACCGCCCTCATCTTCATGATACGCTCGCGATCGTCCGCATTCAACCGCTTGATTTTGGCGCGCCTGCAACACCGATCAGCACACCACATCTGCCTGCCATGCTGAATCTGCAGCCACACAACTCGGCGGGTCTTACCGGTTCTGGAACCAGACCTGTACTTGACGAGGGCTCAGCCCAGGAATCTCACGCGACAGCCGTTCGCGGTGCGCGGCGTCAGGATGTGGTTGCTTCGAAAACTCGCTCATCAGGAACCTCGTTTGCTGGTGGGTGAGCCTAAGTCAAAACAGAAAAAGAAAATCAGCCACTGCTTTGCGAGCTAGCGTTGGTGGGAACGCTCTGGGGCACTGACCTGAAGCGCTTCATCTTCCGCCGCTGAGCTGTCCTCTCGGCAGCTGTCTGCGGCTGAGCCTGCGTCTCTCCCTCTGCCTCCACCTCGACCATCTCTTCATCCTCGAGCACTTCCTCGTCCTCCTCCTTGATAGCAGCAGCCGGCCCTTCGTTTCCCGAGTGACTCGGGGCCGCCTCGGCACTTTGTCCCGCCGACGACACCGAGTTCAGGGGGTTCGAAGCCAGGGACACGCCCGGCGTCTCGATCGCAATCGACGACTCTTCATGCGCTAACTTGGCTGACTCTGGTGGTGGCGGATATTGGGGCGGATACGGCTCTTGATGGGTCTCTGGCTGCTCGGGGATCGGAGACGGCTGCTTCGGCGGCCGCAGCCCCAAGGGGTCGAGGCGAGGGCCCAGCGGGGAGGCCTCTGCCCTGGGTCCATCCTTGGGCACCGCCACGGTCCGCGGCTGCGCCTGCAATTCCGCCGTCTCGGTCGAGCTCGTCACATGGCCGTACGGCTGAGCAAAGACGGTGCTGTCGCCCGGTGGGAGAAACGAGTACTGACCCTGCCAGTCCGACTGCGTCACCGTGTCGAAGTTGTTCGACATGCGTGATCTCTCGGCAGACTTGCGAAAGGCGGTTTCAAACTTGCTTATGGACCAGGGACTCTGCTCCGTGGAGGCGTGCCGAGTAACGAGCATTGGGAAAAGGTCGTCGGCGGTCGACGTTGATGAGGGCGACTTCGGCAGATGTGAGCGGGGTTGTATGGTAACGGTGGCGTCAGTCCCGCAGGTTGATGATGCCCACGAACTTGGCGGATAAGCGAGTGACGGGTGGGCGGCAACGGGGAACGATTGTCGGTGAAGTTGTCCGAGTGATCAGGAGCCACAGATGCACATCAGTTCCGGCAACACCAGGTGGATGGGCCTGCTACCTCTGGAGCCGCGGGTCTGGTTCGTGAACGATCCTTGCTCGGTATAGATCTCGGCACACAGGAGATGGGCAAACAGATGGGCGTAGTAGCGAATTGGCTTCGGTAGGATTTGTCTGTCGCCGGGCCGTCCAGGGCCTTACCGTAGATCAAACAAGAAAGCTGCGGCGAACGAGCGGGGGAACGAAGCGTTGGGTCGAAAAGCGACTTCTTCGGGATGATGATGCGCGGGTGCGTCGTACCAACAGACCAGTGCCCACCAGTCAAAACGAAGGATCTGACGAAGCCGCCGTGCGCTCCTGTTGGGAAGAGGAAATCGGCTGGTCCGGGTTCCTGTCCAGTGGTCTAGGAACGATGCCGGGCCGGACTTTGCTGCTCGTCAACCGTGGTCGTCCGTTGAGTGATGGAGTTTTCCTAGACCGAAGGAAGAAGGAAGGGTAGGCCGGGCTGCCTTTTCTGGAGGCAGGGAGACAGATAAATGTATATGTTCCTTGGGAACGTCAACAACCGATGCACGGCGGGGGCGGCGTGCTGGTGGATATCGTCAACGACAAGAGCGGAAGAGACCCGGGTGGGTGTGGCGCTTTTGACGGCTCTCCTTGGTGGTATCAAGGCCCGTTCCCTTGGGCCCCTGCCCTTGACGTGGGATAGAGGTCGGGGTAATGCCGGCGGAGATCCCAGCCCACAGCGGAGGAGCGCCGAGGCCGAATTCGAAGGCAGAGGCAGCGCCTGCACGGGCAACCGCAACGACCTAATGGAGGGGACCAGCCGGGGTATCGGTGTAATTGGTACCTGACAGCAGCGCGCGGGAAGTCGTATTAGCGGGGGCCAGGTGCCCCGATTACAGCGAGAGTCGTCCTGTAAAGCTACCGAGCCCGCTATGATACTATCAAGTTCCCAGGAGACGGTGCTTGCTGAGCCACACCATGTCCGGCCGGGGAGCGCCCCTGTTTCTCGAATGGTCGAGGTGAGCAGCAGGGCTATAGCGAGAAACCGGTAGGCTATAAGAGAGCTCGGCTGAATGTGCTCATGCCGTGTCAGGGCGCCGATGGAACCAACCGAGGCGTCTTTTGCCAGGCAAAGAGCAGAGCGGGAAAACGGATGGCAAACGGCTCCCGCCAAGGCCAGCGTATAACAAAGTGGGCGAGGCAGGTGGACGAAAGGAGGAAAACAAAACAAGAGAACAATCCACCCAGCATGCGTTGCCGGCAAATCGACCAGCGGGTTGCGAGGACGAAGTGCTTATGCGTGCAGTGGGTGCAGAAGACAGATGCGTGAAGCCAATGACGCCGACGCAGGTATCCGCTATGCAAGTCAACAGGCGAGACCAGGTCGTCCAGCCACAGAGCGTGAGCAGGAGGCTGGAGAGTGCTGACTGCCTACTCGGTACTTGTACAGGCCAAGCCCCCAGTTCGGACACAGTATCTCCACAGGAGGCCTGCTGGTCGTCACGAAGGCTCTCAGCAAGAAAGGCCGAGAAAACACTCGCAAAGCTGCATCCAGAGGTGGTAGTACCGAGCATGGAAGCTTCGGCAGGGCCGTTGGGGGAGTGAGTGACTGAGATCGACACTGGGTCCACACTGGCTCTGGGTCGACTCCCACGACACCAAGCATGACCGTTGTTGTTGAGCTTTCACCAGGTTTGCACCAATCGGGGGTCTGGATGACAGAGGCAAGGATGTGCGGTGCCTGGTGCTTGTCTTGCGGGGAGAGGTGCATCGTCAACTGTCAAGGAAGGGTGTGGATGCAGATCGGACGACGAAGCGGTAGGTAGGGGGCTGACAGTGCCGGCTGCTCCCGACCGGGGTTTGGCTGGCACAGTAAGGCCATGGAGGTTGCGGTATCGATATCCGAAGCTCAAAACGGCAACTCTTGCTGGTGGAATGGGGTCTGTTCACGCTGTTGGACCCTGGCCCAAGGGAGAGCGAGAACAGACGATCACCGACTACGGGAGCAGATCATTTCTCTCCCTGCCGGCATTTGGAACCAAGGAAAAGTCACTAGAGGCTTGGGTGGTTGTGGTGGTGAGTGTTGTGTAGCAGCCAATGCGACGGTGGTGTGCACCCGTATCCTGAGCCGATTAGGAAGGAGGTTGGTCGGCTTGGACGTTCTCAGCTCCGGACGGTAGCGCGCAAAGCCTGGAGATTTAGCCTGGCATACGGATCCTGTGGTACGGTAGGCAAGCCTTGCACTGAGCGGTGCACATGGACCACTGCGTGCCAGAGGCTCCTCAGCTGTTGCGCATCTTGAGCGAGGTGCGGCTACAAGGCGCCTCCGGTATCCATCGAGGGCCGCAAGCAAGCTTGATGACAGGGACGGCGGGTGTCCACAGTACGCGGCATTTGTTGATCAGGCTGCACCGTCGCACCATTTCCCATCTGCGTGTGTCCTCCCGCTAGAGCCAGTGCCGGCCCGACATGGGAACCAGGTGTCTGGGGAAGCGCGCTACGGATGACATGGTGTCTTGTCAGAAAAAGGTCGCGGCGGATGGGCTGCTGTCGGAGAGATGGGAAGCAGCTCCGAACAAGCCACAGGCTGATGTGGAGTGCTCCCACCCCGGCACCCAGCGTCCCAGACAGCAGAAAAGGCGGATGCGGTGGGGTGTTCGGTGTACTGTGACACACTAGTAGGCGGTCTGAGGAGGCATGGTGTTGTGCGTCAAGAGGGTTGCATTGAGAGGAGGGCGGTGGGCGTGAGACTGTGTCGCGACAGGCGGACCGTGGTGTCCGGGATGTCGAATGTGGGATTCCAACGGCGAAAGGTGGTTTGCCCTTGACGCGCCTAGGTGTGTGTTTATTAGCCAGCCGAGACGAGACCGAGATCGAGGGCGCGTCGCATCGCCGGAGCCAGCCTGGGGAGCGGGGGCCAAGCCCACCGTTTCATCGGGGGTGGTGTTCTGCCAGGACTGAAACTTAACTAGCATCTAGCAACTGCGATAGGCAGTTGCGACGACACAGTACTTGATGAGTACAACGACGGCAGAAGGCGAGGCATGGCAGCGAGATGCCAGGACTGACGAGTGGGGAAGTGTTGTGTGAGATGTTGCTCCACCATGCACCCTTCTAGGCGTCTTCCACGGCAGGGCACAGAAGTTCAGAACCCTACTGTGGTAGGCAGTCAGGGCTTGCTCCGGCTGCGCGTCTTCGATTGGCCTGGTGGATTGGTGTGCCCTCAGATCCCGTCATCGCTTCCAGGTTCCATTGTTGATGACTCCATGACGATCGCATCCCGCGACCGACCCGGGAGATGAGCTTGGTTGTCTCGCAAGAAATTCTCGAAGTGGCCTTCAAGTTCGTGACAAAGACGAGATGCATTGTTTCCAGGTTCTCGAGTCCGTTCCTTCCGAGCACGCATCTCCCAGCTCTCACGGTTCGCCAGCAGGGAAGGAACGACACGGTTTGACGTTGCCTAAGGTAGCTGCCATTTCCGAACAGCGGGTAGAAACTGGGCAGTCCTCGATGATTTATATTCCCATTCTCCTTCAAGTTCAGTTGTTGTTGTGTCTAGGACAGCCGATCTGAAAGCCCGTCGATTTGAAGCAGTCGCCTGATCGTCCAACCCCAGTGGTCGGAGGTGTAGGGGTTTGATCTAGTGCTTTTACAGGTGAGAGACGCGAACTTGGCGCGCTGCGATAGAGACACCCCGATGGTCTGTGCTGTTAAACGCCAGATTAGAAGGATGGGCATTTTTCCTGCATCGCGCCGTGTTACCTACAGACAACAGCCACGTTTGTTTGCTTGCTGAAACCCCCCGCTACCGATCCTGAAAATTGATGCCGCCGAAACTACTCTGTAGTTGCCGAGTTCCAAAACACGGGAGATACTGTGCACAGCAGAAGTCGCCGGACCTGCGCTGGAAAAGCTGAAACGTGCGCGGCCGGGCCCGGGGAAATGGCGTCGTGTCGAACTTGTGCCGATCGGCTTCCCGTTGGGTTCTGGAAGCATTTGCGAATCTGGTATAGCGTGACGGGATGGCGGACGGCGCCAGCCCATGGTGAGACAACCTGAACGGCCACTGATGAGAGAGATCTGAAATCGGGGGCGTTCCAAATCCGCCATGTGGCTGACAACTCACATGACGCTCGGCTGCCACGCCGGAGCTTAGGATACGAGTTCCGGCGCAAACTTGAGAACACAGATCTGATCGGCCCCGCCGATGTCCCCCCGGGTTGTGGGAGCCTTCGCGAGACGACAGCAGCGAGAACAGCAGCAGCAACAACAACGACAAGAAGAACAACATGGAATAGTGCCGAGTGTATCCAATGCAGAACAAGCATCACTTGCGGCCTCGGTTGGCGTTCAGCATCTTCCTCCGGTGAGGGTGGTTGCAGATGCAGCAAACCTCGGCTGCAAGTACTGTGTGGCATGTGGGAAGTTCTTCCAAACACGTATTCCAAATGGGCCTTACACTACTACGCTCGTGCCAACCGCCGATGAAACCAAGCGAGCCAGACAAATCGTTGTTGACGACCGATCTGAATATTCGACACGACGACCAGAGTCTGCGAATTTTGTCTTTCCTCTTCCACAGGCACTCGGGCTTCGCTGGACACCGGCGCTGTTTAGGCGTCCGTGTTTGCGTCTGCGACCCTTTTCGCCTCAGCTGCTCTTCTCGGCCGACACAAGATCTCAGAATTGATGGAATCGAAAGGGTTCCTCAGCTGCGTTCATAAGTTCACAACCGACCCGTCCTGTCGGTCCCCACCGCCTCCCCATACTGTGGTAAAACGGGCGCACGTGCATCACCGAGCTCTCGGGGACAGCGATGCAGACGACTCGGAGACCACTTTCGTCGGGATTTCCTGCCCAGAACCGGTTTCAAATTCCATTAGGCGTTTACGCCCCGTCTTTTCAAGGTCACAGACACTGCCGTGCGCGCCCTCCCGCCCGCCACAATGCATGGTCGAACGGCTTCGAGGCACGGGCAAATCACAAATGAGAAGCAAATGCCCTCGGCGGCTGAAGAGACAGCAACCCAAGGTAGTCCTCCGGGAACGTGGAGACTCTCGCAGCCGCCTAGTGTTTTTGCATGAAACCAGGAGCGACGGTCCCATGCTCTGGTAGCACAAATACGAGTGTTGCACCGCCGTCGTGGTCCCCGGGCTGCGCGGATGGGAGCACGAGGGAGCTGGGTTGGACTAGATCCAGAGGGCCCCAGTGATGGCAAATGCGGTTTGACAATGCGGCCAGCCGTTGACCGCACTAATCACTGCATGTTCCAGATGCTTCACAGTGGTCCGCTTCCAAGACGACCTAGGTACCTAGGCCGATGCTCCTCCACGCCCAGGTCTGAGCAGCACAAGTTACGCGAGAGATGCCGCCCGCCAGCCATGTTAATGCAACAGACTGCCTCCGCAAGCAGGAGTCGAACACGAACTCTGGTTGCTGAAGCCCATCGATTGTCATCCAACGAAACGACCAGATTGGCGTCACAGTGCAGTTGGTGTGGACGTTGGAGGGGAGGAGGATACCAAAACAGAAAACCGGGAGGAGGGGGGGGTTATAGATTTCGTGCCTCCCCTCCTCAGCATTCCCGAGCTGCGTGGTCCACGTTCCTTCCCTCACCACCGGCAGTTCAAGATTTCATATTGATCATGTGGACAACCCACCACGTACATGAGGCAAGAGCTCCCAACCACACGGCAGTCGGAGATGTTGTGTCTTGTTGGAGGGCCATACCGGGGCGTTTCTCTCAGGTGTCACAGAGGCTGACATCAGTTCGTACGTAGGCAGACAGCTGAGCCATTCCAGGTTCTGTCTCGAGGTTCATCAAGTTCTCTGCGTTGCCGGCTGGTTGGGACTCCCGTCTACCGTAATCGCATGATCCCGTCGAATTGCACAATGCTCGACATCTACTGTGTACAGACCGCGTCCCAACAGACTAAGAATCATGTTAATATCGGGCCGCATTCATGATTGCAGGCGAAAGGTCGTGGCCAGGCGGCATTACATGCCGATTCGCCGCCGGCGGACGCCTGAGCCCCAGACACGGTACCGTATTTTGCTGGCTTTTGGCGCCTCATTACGGAGTGCTCGGAGCAGAACTCGATTTCTCCGGCTGATGATATTTACATAAACGGCAGTAACTCGTGTGCGCTGACCATGCCCGGCCTCGACTCCGAGGTGAGGGCCGCGTGAGGAGCCTGCAGGGAGTCCGATCAGGCCCAGCCACGGCCGGGCCATGGCTTGATCGACGTGCGCAACCGAGTATGCCAGCCGTGCTTCACGGCTGGATCTGTGGATTCTGGGCTTGATGAGCTCCGAGGCTTCTTGCGGCTCGGATTAACACGGTACCTTCCCTAGATGACCAAGGAGCAAACATGAGATCAGGGACCGGAGAGTGGACACCGAGCCGTCGCCTCCGTGTTTCCCCACGTTTTCTGTTCATCAGCTCTTGAATCTTCTTTCCAGCTTGTCACTCTTGTGACCAGTGAATTGCCAAGTTTACCGTCGTGCCCCTTTGGTGGCGAGCTCTTGATGCGACACGGCTTTCTCTTATAACGTGAACCCTTGGCCGACTACATGTCAACAGAAGTGTCGTTACTAATAGCAGAGTTCGTGGTCGACCTGGCTAGCCTTCTGGCATTGTGCAGCACACAGCACACAGTTCAGGCTGTACTGGACCGAGAGTTAGGAGCGTGGAGAGCGAGGGCCGTGTAAAGCGGTAGAACGGGACGCGCCTTTCCCATCACGAACCCACTCTGGAGATGTGAGGTCCTACGTCTTCTCTCTTTGCGTAACATCGATGCCCAGGCGGGAGACAGCTACATTGCTCACCTTTTGGACGGGGTGATATGGTCGGCTTGCTTCTGCATTGCGGGCTAGTAGCTCGTGGCGTGAACATCACCTCGCCTGGCAGATACATTCACTCTCCCCATCAGCTGGTAAGCGACGGGCCACGATGCTTGGGCAATCTCCCAATTCAGGAAACAAGCTCCTGCTTCCGCATGCGGGTGATATAAGACACAGGTTCCAGGTCCCGTCTGAGCGGTTAGGGCCACCAACACGAGACGTGCGTCGCGATACAGGAACAACATTCGGCGGCTCCTGGCCGGCTATGACCCTATTCTGTACCTCCTCCTTCTTTCCCTCACATCTCAGCAAGACTTGGGACTAGCAGTTTGTGCTTCGCTGCTGACCCACAACCCTGTGGCCATCGACCTCGCGGCATGATCCAAAGCTTGTCGGGGGTCTCGCTCACTGAGATGTGTGATCAAGGGCCCGTCAAAAGTTCCCAGGGTAATCAAAATATATTGCCGGCTCGCGGCACCGCGGGCTGGCTGGCTGGCTGGGTGCGGGAGACGGACTCTCCCCTCGTCGCATTACTGTCTGCGCCCACGGCCTTGGTTCTCCCCCTCCCTGCACATGGCCTAGTTTGGCCTGGGTTTGACGTCTCGAGCTCTCCCGTCTTCCCACTCGGCGGCATGCTTCTTGAGATCGCGCAGCACTGTTGGGTCTTGCCGACGAGCACGACAGGGCTACGGAACACCCGGGCTGGGGTCAAGCTCACGACAGCGGCCCATGAGTGCTGCTCGGGCGGTCTGATGAGATTCAAGGCGAGATGGGGAACCCTTCCAAGAAAGACCAGGGGCCAGAAAAGCCGGGGCGAGGAGAAAGACGGAGAGGGCAGCTGTTCTAATCTTCTCGGGGTCGTGTACTTTACATGTACCGAGCCAGGAAGTTATCCCATGATTCAAAATTTGATCCCCCAAGTGGTTTCCTCGCCTGTTCGCGACGGCAAATACCAGGGTGCTGCCCCCGACCGAGTGCTCGAGGCAAAGCTGCTGGGTCCTGGACCCGAACAGGAGATGGGTGCGTGGCGACGGGCCACTTCGGACCCTCCATCAGGCTTGTCATGAGGAAATCTCTGTCTCATCCAAGTACCACTTGAAAATGCGAACATGAGTTGTATCCCCAACGTCAAAGGTCCATAGGGACCTTGAGTTCGCGGGGGCTGCGGCTGGTTCTCAAGGTCGTTAGCTTTATACTGTAGCACGCAGTTTGCAAGTCACTGAAAGGGCCATCTCCTGGTACAACTCGGTAGGTACCTACTCTGCGCGGACCAATTGAAAGGTTGTGTGGGAGGCAATTTGTGTAATACCCTCCTCCTGCTGTTGAAGGACCTGTATTGTTTACTCGGTTAGCCACGGCATTGACCTTTGCCTGGCCAACGGGCGACACCCCCCTTTTCTCTGGCTAGGTAGACAGCGCATGGTTCGCGACTGGGACATTTCAGTTGCCTTTGGATCGCACTCTCGTGCGAGTTGTTGTCAATCAACTACAAGACGAAGTCTGACTACTCGCGGCTTGAGGCTGACGGCTGCAACAGACTACCATGCCTACACCGCTTCAGTCGCATGCCACGCCCACCACCACGGGATATACAAGTGGAAGGAATGCCGGTTCTGATTCCAAGGCATTCTAGATCAGTCCAAAACCCAGACATATGTGACCGCCGTGTTCCAATCCAAGCTGATCAGTCAACGGTCTAGTAATCATAGAAGCCCTTGCCGCTCTTCTTGCCCAACCAGCCAGCGTCCACCATGTTCTTGAGCAGCACGCTCGGCCGGTACTTGGAGTCGCCCGTCTCGGTGTGCAGCACCTTCATGATGGCGAGGCAGGTATCCAGGCCGATAAAGTCGGCGAGCTGCAGCGGGCCCATTGGCACGTTGGTGCCGTTCTTCATGATGATGTCGATAGCATCGCGGTCGCCGACGCCCGTCTCGAGGCAGATGATGGCCTCGTTAATGTACGGCATCAGGATGCGGTTGGCGAGGAAGCCGGGGGTGTCGGCCGAGACGGACGTGATCTTGCCGAGCCGCTTGCAGAAGGCCACGGCAGTCCCTAGGGTCTCGGCAGAGGTCTGGAGACCCGAGATGATTTCCACGCCCTTTTGCACAGGGACGGGGTTCATGAAGTGGGTGGCAACCACGCGCGAGCTGTTGGACGTGTCGGTTGGGTTGCCGGCCGAGGTGGAGGCGGCGATGCGGGTGATGGAGATGGACGAGGTGTTTGTGGCCAGGATGGCGTGTTTGGGGCAGACCTGGGCGAGCTTGGCGAATATGTCAAACTTGAGCTGGGGAATCTCGGGCACGGCCTCGATGACGAAGTCGGCCGAGGAGAGGTCGTCGATGGAGGTGGTGGGCTGGAGCAGGGCCCGCGCGGCGTCGGCCTGCTCTTGGGTGAGGCGCTGCTTGGAGACATCCTTGGCGAGGATTTTCTCTGGAGAGGGAGGCAAGGGTGATTAGCTGTCAGTTTCGTGGAATCGGCCATGTCGATTCTCACCAACCTGCAAAGGCCAGTCCCTTGTCCAAGGAGGTTTGCGACGAGTCAAGTAGGGTGACTGACACCTGCGCCTTCTGAGCTGCGACCAGCGCAATACCGAGGCCCTATGACCAAGACCACCACGGCCTTGTCAGCAACCTGCTCCCCCATCATAGCCGTCGTTGGAGTAGAGAGTACCATCTGTCCCGCGCCAACAACACCCAACCTCTTCACTTCGGCGGCGGGCCGCGCGGCGGTCGAGCTGAAGTATCTCGAGCGGCTCCAAAGCCGGACGGTCTGTCGTGCCAACATAATTGAAGCCGCCATTTTTCACGATTGCGAATGGTGAGTTGATTTAGTGACCAGATGGGATCAACGACGTCTTGAATCGGGATCCAGGGAGGAGCGGCTAACCTCGGCCCTGATCCCGGCCTTGCTCAAGTTGCATCATTGCATGTGCTCGGCTTTTGCCTTGAGCACACAGTGCGAATATTCTGAGACTGCCCTCAAGATACGCTACAAGGACAGTATCAAAAATACTGTGCAAACGGGAATCAACGCGTCGCGCTGATTGATTGATTGGCAGGGGTCTAAACGCGTCGCTCTGCGCCGTTCGCGCTTTCAACCCACCGACAACACCACGACCTGACATCTACACAACTGACATTGGGACTCTCAGCTTCTCATGTCAGCCTCACCATAATACTGCGCTCTTGGTGTCCCCGTTCCAAAATGGACGACACAGATGTCACCAGCGACATTGTGCACCCGCAGGTCCGGGCGCACATCAACAGCTTGGTGTCTGCGGTAGGTTGACAGCCTCAAACTGGGTGCTTGGTAACAAATCTCGCTGACAGACTGCTGGATAGCTCGGCGGCTACAGCATAGACGACGATGGAGGCTACAAGCTCGGAGACGACGCCCTCGAGGTGCTGCGCGATCTCAAGCGATGGATCCGCTTCCACGACGAAAAGACGAACCGCATGGACGTCGCCCGCTGCCTGGCTGAAGCAAACATTGTCGGCTCCGATCTCCTACATATCCTAGCCATGTGGTCGCCAAACGATAGCGGCAGCAAGTACAGGGCAAAGGTCGCTCTGGCCTGCCTGGAGGTCATGGTGCCGCTCACCTGGCCCATCGAGAAGGACCACGAAGCCATGACGCTCAACCATCACCGCAATATCCCCGTGCTGCAGCTCGCTCAGCTGGGCTACAAGCGCGCCATTCTCAACTTCGATACCGCCCCGATTCTCAGTACCGCCATCAGGTCGGCTCTCCCCTCCATGGCCCTCTCCAGCGGTGACCGATCAGCTCGCGACCAGGGCATCATCAAACTGGTCCTCTACTTCCTGCGAAACATCGCCGTCATTGCACCTTCTCCCGGCATCAAATACAGCGGGGACGAGACCCAAGTCTCCCGGTCTACCCTCGTGGATGCCTTCTCTTTCCAGGACGTCTTCGTCTTTCTCGACACCATCGCTTCCAACATGGGCGACGACTTCCGGGCCGAGGACGTCATTGTCATGGAGATCGTCTTTCACCTCGTCAAGCGCGTCGACTCCAGCAAGCTCTTTGTTAGCGAGAACCACTTGCACCAGATCAAGGCCGACGAGCTCACCGCTGCCATGCAAAAAGAGGCCGCCATGCTGAGATCGTACGGCAAGCACGCGCCCACACGCCACAGCCGCTTCGGTACCACCACCTGGGTCAAGCGGGCGAGCGGGAAGCTCTCCACCGTCTCGGGCCAGGACGGCCTGCTGGATGCCGCAGCCCGCGAGAGGAAGATGGATAGCAACAAGAGCTTCAGGCCGCCAAGACGAGCCAGGAAAGAAGACATGGAGCCCAAGAATTTGGGCCCTCCGGTGACATTGGATGAGAGGGCCCGCCAACAGCTCGGGTTGTTCGTCTCGGAATTCCTCGACTCCTGCTTCAACCCCCTGTTCGGCCATGTGAGGAAATCCCTCGAGCGCGAGGCCCCACACGTGCTCCAGTACCACCACAGCCAGTTCTTTTACCTCGTAGCATGGTTCCTCGAGGCAGAGCGGATGCGCAGTAACGCGAGGAACGCCGACTCCAACCGACTCTCAGATGGAGACGAGGTGAGAAGCTTTAACCTCATCGCCGAGGTGCTTACCCAGGAGATGTTCATCACCATGAACCGGGCTTTGGACCGGGCCTACAGCGACAAGGATTGGCCGCTTTTGACTGGAGTCATGCGCTGTTTTACCCAGGTCCTCCTGACCGTCCAAGAAATGGCCGACTCGGGCAACGAAGAAGATCAGGAGATTGCCGACAACATCCTGAGCCGGCTGTTCTACGAAGAGACGACGCACGACACGATAGCAAACATCGTCCGCACGTACAAGGACCAGGGCTTCGAGTACCTCGACGCCTGCACCGAGCTGACACATACTTTTCTCCGCATTCTCGAGGCTTATGCAAAGCAAAACGTCGACCTGCACGTCCGCTCTCGCAAAAGGATACGGCGGAAGAAAAGGGCGGCCAAGGCTGCTGCAGATGTGGGCCGAGATGGAGATCAACCAGATGCAGAGGATGACTCGGCAGACGACGAGAGGCAGGCCGAGAAGACCAGCCAGGAGAGGAAGTTTGACTTTAAGCGATTTGCCACGAGGTTCATTCCCCAAGGGGTGGTTGACACGTTCGTCGCCTTCACGGCATACTACCGCGATCTTGACGACTCCCAGCTGAAGCGGGCCCACCGGTACTTTCACCGCGTAGCCTTCAAGCAAGAGATGAGCGTCATGCTGTTCCGCCTGGACATTATCCACCTCTTTTACAACATGATCAAGGGCCCGGAGCCCCTCGACCACAAGTCCCCCGTGTACAAGGACTGGGAAGACCTTGTCAGACATATCATCAGGAAATGTATGCGAAAGCTGGAAGAGCGGCCGGCCTTGTTCACCGAGCTGCTGTTCTCCAAGATCAACAGCACCGCCCACTACCTGGAGTACGGCCACGAGAAGCAAACCGTGTCCAGCAACCCAAGACCGGCCGCGGAGCTCGATTTCAGACGCGAACTTGAGCGCGACCAACAGATTGCCATTGTTGTCGGCGTCTTGCTCGACAGGAACCAGACCGATCACCTGGAGTGGGTGAAGAAGCAGCTCTCCGAAGCCGAGAGTGAGCGTCGCGCCTGGGAGAATGCCGAGAAGGCGCTGGCAGCGGAGAGGCCGGCCGGTGAACCAGCAGTCGACGTGCCAGCCGATCCAGCCGAGCCCAGCACGGCGAAGAGCGCCCCTCACGCCACCATGCGCCCAGACAACAACGCCCGCCACACCGCCATGTTCAAGAACCCCCATCTCCGTCTTCTCATGAAGCTAGCCGGGATGGAGCGCCTTGCCCCGACCCTGGACGAGTCGCCCGACTCCATCTGGATCATCCCCGGCGCTGTCACAGCCGACTTCCTGAAAGAGATCCTCTCCCTCATCAACAAAGCCGAGTTCACCCCGCCCACCTTTGAAGACGGCGAGCTCGCCGAAGACCAACTCCGCCGCAAGTCGGCGCCGCGCAAGCGTGCCGCCTACGACGACGACGACAACCAAACCAACAACGTGCACGACCTCATCAACGACGGTTCCGACAACGACGACGGAACCAGCATCCTCTTCCCCTTAGGCGGCCCGACGGCGCGCAAGCGCACAGCCGCCGACGGCGAACCACCCCCCAAGAAGCAGCGGAAACAGCGACGGCGCCGGCGCGAGGGCAGCGCCGAGGAGGAGGAGGAGCCGACCACCGAGGCGCAGCTCGAGGCCAAGAAGCTGGCTCGGCGCAAGAGGGAGCTCGAGAAGAGGCGCAAGGTCAAGAGCGACATGTACGTGGACCTGCGCGAGGACGACTCGGACTGGGAGGGCAACCGGGAGCGGGACGCGCTCTTCTTTGCCGGGGAGCGCGAGCGGCAGGCGGCCAAGGATGCGAGTTTTGGACTGAGCTCGAAGCCGGCGAGTGGGGAGAGGTCGGCGTGGGAGGAGTTGCTTGGGGATGGTGATGATGACGAGGAGGATGGTGGTGGGGCGGTGGCGAGGAAGGCGAAGCAGGTGCGGGGGAAGAGGAAGATGAAGTCTGATGATGCTGCGCTTGCTGAGAGCGGCGATGACGATGAGGAGAGTGGCACCGCTGCTAGTGACGGTGGGTCGTCATCCTCGGCGAGGAGGGCTACCAAGAGGAGGAGAGCTGCCCCAAAGCCGAAAGTGGTTGAAGTCAGCAGCGACGACGAGGAGGAGGTGGATGAGGAGGAGGGTGATGCTATGGAGTTCACGCAGTCCAGCAGGGACGGGGCCGTTACGAACGACACCCCGTTGTCTTCAAACCCTAGCCCGGCAGCCCTCACTTCTGCTAAAAAGCCTGCTGAGACAGGGGAAGGCGATGATGAGGATGATGACGTGCCTGTTGCGAAGGCGGCAGCCAGGGCTCGGCCGAGGGCGAGAGCGGGGTTTATTGTCGAGAGCAGCGATGAGGAGTGATGGCTCTGCTCTGCATGGGAACGGGGATTATTAAGGGTCGGATGGATTGCATGAAGTGTGTTTGCGTGTTGATATGGATAAAGGGTAGCATGGCGTCTGGTATATTGAGGGTCTCTGAATGGGCTAGCAGATACATCATGGAGGATCTTGGAATTAACGGATGTGCAAGTCACGGAGCTGCCAAAATCTGTTGAGCCCTTTGCCGATGCGCGTTGCTGACGTTTGTCTGTCCCACTCAGCCGCCATTCTACAGGAGGTTACGTAGGAGGTGATGGTGGATGGATCACCTCGATAAAAACCCCGACGTTTTGTTGCATCTCCCTTTTTTCTCTTCTTTTCTTCTCGTTTTCGCTGGGAGTGGTTGGGCATGCCTTGCTGAACCGCTTGACAGTGAGAGGGAAAAGGGGTAAGTAAACAAGCGCAGGGTGGGTGCCGGTACTCAATCAAGGTGCATTGTGCTTACCTTACACAAGACTGAGATTCAGAAGATGGATTCCGCCACGTTTTGAGATCTGCGAAAAGTAATCTCCACTACCTGATCGAGCATTTCAAACCTTCCGTTGCTTGCCGCTTGGTGAACAGTGTAGATGGTGATAATGGAGGGTGTGGTTGAACTTGGTGTTTGGGCCGTGTCGGGGGTCGAAACAATGCAAACGTGACCCGTTTAAATAAGCCAAACCCGGTGCCTACCTGACCTTACCTGAGCCCACGAGATTGTCTTGAGAAACATGCGCCTGCTGGCTAGTTGGGGTGCACAAACCTCAAGTTCTCTAGCCGAACAGCAGTAGCTCCTTCCGTGGCTTGACTTGTGGAACGACAAGAGACGGGACGGGATCCATGCGGGTGCCAGAGACAGAAGGAAGGCACACCTAGCAGTCTGATTTTGTTCCGCCCTCGATTTCTCAGCTTGAACAACTCGGAGCTGGAGCTGGGCACGAGCTGGGCATCCATGCTTCATGGCAGAGGACGGCAGGCGCAAATTCTACCTGTGGACGCATTGGAAGTACCATCTGTTGGTGCACCTGATCCTTAACTATATGAAAGAAATTCTGTCGACTACCACTCTTACCAAAAGGTTCAAAGCAGTGTACCTGGCGCCCCAAGCGTTCTTGACGCCCTGAGTTTGAGATCCCGTTGCCTGCCAGACGTGTTTCCTTGCATCGTGGGTTTGAGATGGCTTTTGCATTGCTGCCACAAACTGTTGCCTCTGTTTCGACTTCCTGCGGGTACAATACGTAAGGTATTTGAGCTGCGCACCTCTCGTCTGCACGTATTGACACTCCGTTGTTGGTCGATGTTCGAGAACCTCTAGGCAACAAGACAATCCTCCGCTTTATGTCTATTCTATAGTGGGCTAATAGTCTAATCAATGTTCAACCCCCAGCCATCTAGGTCCGTCTCTTCTTACTCCTCCTCTCGTGCCAGATTGTCATGCAGCTTGTGCTGCTTCATCAGCGAGACGCTCACCAAGGCCGCCACGGTCAAGGCCAAGGCCAACACCCACACGCCTCTGAACGCCTCCATGAAGGACTGGATGACGCCGGAATACCAGCCCTCGGGCAACCTCGCCAGCTCGCCCAAGTCGTCACGAATCCGCTCGATCTCGTCGGCAGCCCCGGGCAGGTCGCCAAAGCGCTCCCACAGCCTGGCCCTGAGAACATTCTGGTACACGGCCGATGCGGCGGTGATGCCCAGCGTTGCGCCCACGGAACGGAACGCGTAGGTAGCCGACGTGATGACGGCCTGGTGCGAGTGGTCAACGGCAGAGATGCAGGCGAGCAGCGTGACCGTCAGCATCCCACCGTAGCCGACGCCGAGGAGGGCCATGGAAACAAAGGGGACCCAGTTTGGGGCCTGGTCGTCAAGCGTGGCCGTGAGGAACATGGCAAGCGTGTAGATGGAGAGCACGCCGATCCCAAGGCCTACGTACTTGCCCGTCTTCTTCATCATCAGGCCGCATCCGATGGACGAGACGGAGACACCAAGCGAAGATGCTAGGATGCGGAGACCGGCCTGGGTGGCGGATTGGCCGAGGACCTGGAGATACAGAGGTACATAATACATGGTCATCATGACTACCATGGTACTATTAGTCAGTTGTTAGCCGCATTCCGCCATGGTACGGTCAGCACCCGAGATGGAGGCATACCAGAGGAAGTTGGTAACGCATGCTGTCAACACGGTCCGGTCGAGGAGCAGCCGAACTGGGATGATGGGCTGCTTAACCCGGCTCTCCCACCACACGAGGGCGACCAGCATGGCTAAGCCTAGGGGAATGGTAGTCAGGACCAGTGGATCGGTCCAAGGAACCAGGTTGCCGCCGGCATTCAGACCCAGCAGTACCAGGACCAGAAAACCGACAGTCAAGAAGGACCCGCCAAAGTCGATGCGCGCGAGGAGCGACTTGTTGGAGACCTTGGGGGGCACATCGACGAGATACCACACCAGGAGGCCAGATGCTACAATGACGGGCACCTGCAGCAGAAAAGCCAGTCGCCAACCCCAGGATGAGGTATCGTTGATGAACCCGCCCAGCACACCACCCAGCATCGCCCCAGTTCTGTTCCAACCAAGCAACATCAGCACCACAAGCCAAACACAACCACCTTTTCCACTTTGGCACACACAAACACACAGGCACACGAAAAGTCACTCACCCATACGCAATATTCCCCACCCCCTGCACGACCCCCCTCCTCTTCAACGGCACCAAATCCGACCCCAAAAACGTGCTGATACTCATCAGCCCGCCGCCCCCTATGCCGGCCACGACGCGGCCCAAGATCATGCCGGTCTCGTCGCGGGCAAGGCCGCAGACGAGGTTCCCCAGGGCGAACAGGGCGTTGCTGAAGATTAGGCCCGGCCCGCGGCCAAAGACGTCGGTCAGCCGGCCCGACAGCGGCTGGCACGTGGCGGTGGCGATCAGGTAAGCCGTCGCGAGCCACGACAGCAGGCTCAGCGAGCGGAACTCGCTCGCGATGGGCGCCGACAGCGTCGCCATGATGGAGGTGTCGGCGGCGCCCAGGAAGACGCCCACGTAGGTCGCGCCCAGCGTCAGCCAGAGGCGCGCCGGGGAGAGCGCGGCTGCAGCCGGGAGGAGGGTGGTCTCTTCTGGTGCGGCTTCTTCGGCGGCTTCGTCTGCTTCCTGTTGCCTGGCGGAGATAGTGGAAGAGGAGGAGGTGGCGGAGATTGGGCTGGGGGATACGGGTCGGAGGAGGGGGGTTGTCTCGCTGATTGAGTGTTGTGGCTGCGAGCGTGAGACTGAGAATGATGGTTCGGCGGCGAGGCCGGAGCCCGGCGGGTCAGCCTCGGATGACATGTTTGGTTTTGGGGTTGAGATGGCCGGTTGTGAGAGGGGGACGTGAGGTGCTGGCAAGCCTAATTCTGGGCCTCGTTGCTCCTAGTGAAATGGTGTTAGACGCAGGGAAGGGGTAGAAAGAGTTAGGTAGCAGAGATAAAGAGGTTTCGTTGTTCGGGTTGCGAGCTCAGCCGCTGATGATTAGTGCGTCGGCTTTGTGAGCGAGCGACTGCCTGCCTGCCGGCCGCTTGCGGTGGGGCCTCGCGCTTTCGCACTATGGAGGCAAACTATCCTGGGGCTACAGCGGGGTCGTCAAGGTTCTCTTCTCTCACCAGCCTTACCGTCTGGTCAACATGAAAGACGGGCCAAGATCGGACGGTGAGAAGGTGACGGGATGGACTAGAATTAGAAACAGCCAGCCGCATCTGATCAACGTATCCGGCTCTTGCTCGCATGCTTGAGAAACCACCGCATAGGTATCCATCTACCAGCCCGACCCCTAACCCTGGTTTCTGCGGCAACCGGTGGGAGGATGCACCTGATGCTCCTTTTGGCAGACCCTCACCAAAACTGCTTGCGCTCCCTGGCTTGAATTGGAACGAGCATGAACGCTGTAGACTCACTCTAATTTGTCTTCAAAACAAGGGTGGTAACCTGAGCTGGAAATTGGAACCTCCCTCCAGCGACCCCTGAGCCCCTGGCCATTTGTTGACAAGGATGTACATGTACTTGTACAAGCTACTTGACTTGAAACCTCACCCGATATTCCATCGAGGCCCTGCTTTGCCCATCGTCCGTCCCTTTTCTACGTGCAGGTTGTTGCCACGATGCTTTCTGTGGTCTTTCTCTTCCCGACAAGCAGCTGTATCGGGGTTTTGTACCCCTTCTTCTTGCCAGCTTCCAGGAGGTCGACTGTCCACTGCCGTTCTTGCGATGCAAGGTGGGGCACCTTGCGGCCGTCATCCTCTTCGTCAAGTACTAGGAACTTGATAATGTCCTCGGTGCTCTCGCTCGCCATCTCTTCCAGCTCCGATGCCCAGGATGGCCTTGCCCCCCGCTCAAGCAGAAATATTGCGTGGTCCACGTGGAACTTGGATAGAGCAGCTTCCAGCGGTGTCTTCTCCCTCCCGCGGTTGACATCGGCCCCTCGATCAAGCAGCACCTGCGCCACCTCGGTGTTTCCGTGGGATGCTGCGAACTCCAACAGGTCTGCGCACCCCCCAGCCTTGTCGATGTCGGCGCCTCTCTCGAGGAGGGTATGAAGAACAGCTGCGTGCCCAGCAACGCAAGCCGTTTCCAAGGGCGTCTTGAGCCTGCCAAAGTTGACGTCGGCCCCGAACTCATCGACCAGTTCCTCCACCAGCTCAGCGTCGCCATATCGTGCGGCATGTTCAATGGGTGTCAAGGAGAAACTTGACATAGGGTCGGCACCCCGGCTGATTAGCAGCTGCGCGACCCTAGGATGGTATCTAGCAGCGTCAAGAGGGGTTTGACGCTTTTCGAGGCTCAAGTCAGCGCCGTGATCGATGAGCATTGCAATAATACTCTCCCGGCCGTTTCTTGCCGCCGCCTCAAGAGGTGCTTCGGGCGCGCCGCTCTTCGGGTTGACATTGACCCCCCTGTCAAGAAGCAGTCGCACACCTTTTTCATTCCCCATAGTCACGGCGGCATCTAGAGGAGTCCAGCCGTTGTCGTTCTCGGCATTTATGTCGGCACCGCCGTCAAGGAGTGTTTCCATCACTTGGATGTGTCCTTCCCATGTGGCCCGATGCAGAACATCGCCTGTACATCCCACAAATCCGATGCCCGCGCCGTACTGCAGAATAACCTGCACGGTACTCAAATGTCCATAGTCCGCGGCAGCACCCAGAGCTGATATGTAGTCGTCTCTGTCTCCAAGGCCAGGGAAACCCTTGCCGGCGAGCACGCGCACAGCGTGATCAAATCCAAGTTTCGCGGCAATCTGATGGGGCGACCTGGCTCGTTCTTTGCCGCGATAGTGCGTCTTGTCTAACGAGCTGAGAAAATCAGTAGGATCGTCACGCAAACGCTCTAGGACCAGAAGGTCAAGGCGAGTGTCATCCCACCCCCTCCCTTCGCGGTAATGCTCGTTCCAGTATTCCATTGCGTATGGGGTGAGGGGGTAGCCGGAAGGGTAAAATCCCGAGAAGTTCGTCAACCAAACTTTAGGGGCCTCGTCCAAGCGGCGGTCCATCAAGTAGGTTAGACAGATTGAGGACATTTCGCCATGAGCCTCTGTGCGTTTCACCCTGAATTTGGCCGCGACGCCGTTGAGAATCCGGTCCGATTCTAGGAATTCCTGCACCGAGGAATGGGCAATGCGGACTGTAGCAATGTCGTCCTTCTCCGGGTCGATGTCCAACTCGATGAATCCTGGACAGATTCGGCGGATGTCGTCCTCGCCCACCAGTCTGCTGTCCTCGTTGAACCTTGGACAGTCTCCCAGCTCCACGGCAATTCCGTCAATGAGCTCCTCGACTGTCAGCGGTCTCTTTGCCACGCACAGTAGGGTCAACAACCGTTTGGCGTCCTCTGTCGATTCTTCATCGATATTGGAAAGCATTCGCTCATAGGTTTTGTCCAGAGTGCGCGGCAGCGACCGCAGCAGGGCGTCAAGCCGCGTTTTGCTCCCTGGGCATGCTTCGAGCGCTGCAAGCTGACATTCGACCCAGCGAAACCTGGCATAGATAACATCAGTTCCGGTGTGTCAGTGGAGTCCTCAGAAGGGTAGACAACGTACACGCCCTTTGCACCTTCAGCCAGTGCTCGCTCAATCTGATCGTGATACTTCTCCCATTTCCGGAGTCTGCGGTTGTCCTTCAGCTGGCCCGAGACAAAGGATGCGATGTCGGCATCGACCAAGGCGCTCTTCATTGGCACACATTGGTCAGGCTGGAGGTCGAGAGACTCTCGAATGTCTTGCTCGTCGCGGCTGGTGACCAGAAGATGCAGCCCGGGCTCTGGCCAGCGCCGCATGTCCTCCAGGGTCTGCAGCAGATCTTCGCGGTGCTTATGCCGAGGGCTCTCATCCAAGGCGTCCAGAATGATGTAGACATCGTTGAACTTGCCGATTAGCTCGTGGAGGCAATCCAAGAGCGCACGGTCAGGAGGGGTAGTACCATGGTAACTCTGGTGAAGTCGCGAGATGGGAGTATCCTGATGCTTGAGCTGGGACACAAGCTGCAAGATTAAGGCACGGAGCATTGCCGATGCGTCCTGCTTCGAAGCGTCGGTGAATGTGAAGTAGAAGAATGCAATGCCAGTGGAGGGGTTCAGCGGTCGTTGGCGCAATGTGTGCTGGATGATGGTTGAGGAGAGCACCGACTTGCCGCAGCCGGCGAACCCATGAACCCACAAGACCGACCTGGCCGTCCGTAGCCAAGTGTCGAACCCGGGTCCCCTGATGAACCAGAGCCCGGTGCCGGGGTGTTTCTTCTTGCAGGACTCGTTGTAATTGATTGAGGCGTCGGGGGCCTTCAGCCAGGTCCGGATCTCGGACGAGACCTGGTCTGCCCTCATGAGACCGAGCAGCGCCTTGGTATCCTGTACCTCATCCCGAACGCTGCCAAGGTCTTGCTGCTGCAGGACCTGGAGGGCAAGCGAGAGATTGGCGCAGAGCTCATCGATGTCCTCATCGAGCTTCTGCAGGGTGCTCTGACGGAACGGGTAAGCCAGTCGACGGCCTGTTGCACGGGCGACAGCCACGATATCCGGAGAAGGCGCCTTGGAAAACTTTTCCGCCTCATGCTGAAGCTCGTGGATGAGCCCTTCGCAGTCGCCAACGGACCTCTTGATGACGTCGAGCAAGGATTCCTCCTCTGGCCGGAACTTGCGTTCGCATAACCGCTTGCGCAGTGTCTCGAGCACGCTCAAGAGATGAGTCAACCGCTTCAGGGTATGGGCTGTGTCCGATGCTCGGTCCTTGTAGGTTATGTAGTACTTCACCAGGCCCTCCGTGACTTGGATGCCCAACGAAACGACTCCCACAATGGTTCCTACTACCTCGGCCATTATAGGATATTGAGCTGAGATATGTGATTATCAACCGAAGGGCAACAGGACTCAGGGGAAGATGAAGTCGTTGTGAAGAGGAAGAATTCCCCACGCGTCAGCTCATTCAGACTCGGGGTTGCGCGAAAGAACATATGCAAGTGGAAAGATACGAGCCAGCAAAAGCTCGCCAAGCATTTTATGCACTCAGCCGCTCAGCCGCCTTGGATGCCTTTGAGATGTGCGGGGTCAGACACGGGTCTGGTCTTTCTCATTGGCAAGGCTGTGTGGTTCAGGGAGCCTGCCACAAAAAGGTGGTAGGTAACCTCTCCCGAGAAAAGCCTGACGATAGATTGATTGAAAGATGTACAGCGCTCCAGGAAATAAGCAAATTCAAACCAGCTTCCAGACCCCGTCCTTGGACTCAATCCGGATTTCCCTGCTTTCATCAATGCTCATCCTCCCAGCGTGGAGGATGGCGGTTGTCGCGATCGTGTTCCTGAGCGTCGGGAGACCCTTGGCGTCCAGGTCCGCCGGCTTGAGCTCGCCGGCGTTGACACCCCGGCAGCCGTCGACAAACTTCTCGAACGAGACGTAGCCGTAGCCGCTCTGGCCGTTGAAGTTGCCGTCCTCGTCCGGGGCGTAGCGCATGTAGAAGGGGTTGTACCACATCAGCTGCCCCGCCGCATCCTCAGCCACTTCATAGCCACGCTTGGCCTGGTTGATGTTGATCTCGCCGTCTCTGGCGAGGTAGTGGAAATACTGGTTGGAGTGCACCCCAGCCCGCTGCGGGGCGGTCCACGAGGCCGTGTACACGCCGGTCGCCTGTTTGGACGGGTCGTCCTTCTTCTCCCAGTGCACCAGCAGCGAGATGGTATCCTCGGTGGCTTCGTCGCATCCGAGGCTGGTCGCGACGCCCTTGGACGCCGATCCCGAGACCTTGACGGGCACGTAGCCCAACTGCGACACCATGGAATCGCAAATATCAACATGGTGGCTGTTCAAGTAGTACGAGATGTCCGAGTCGACGCCGGCCCACGCCTTGAAGGTCTCGAGCTGGGACTTGGGCTGGGACATGTACGAGTAGTAGTAGTTGAAGTCTCCCAGGGTCTTGGCCCGCGCCTTCGCATCCCAGTAGGCGGGATCATAACGCTTGTGGTGCTCGATGTAGACGTAGACGCCACGCTTCTCGGCCGCTTCGAGCAGAGCAAGGTGGTGTTCGAGGAGCTTCACGGCTGGCTTGGTGATCATGACATGGACCCCCCGCTCGATGGCGTAGAGGGCAATGGGGTAATGTGTGGTGTCAGGCGTGAAGATGGTGATGGCATCGCCGGGCGAGAGGGCGTCAATGGCTGTCTTGTACGACTCGGGGTCTTTGGCATCATCGGCCGGGAACGATTCGAACGACGTGTCCAGTTTGTTGTAGGCCAGCGTGATGTTTTTGTGGAGGTGCTCCCCTGCGCATGGATGTCAGCGTCGGCTTCGGAACAGGCAATGCGCTCAAGACGGGTAGCTTACGGATCGCTGGGAATTTTGTCCCGTTGACGCCGACCATCCCAAGCTTGCCCACCTTGCCCCTCCGCCGGAGATCGAACAAGGTCAATCCCACGACTCCGACCTTCTTGTCCGAGCCAGAGGCGCCACCACCGACGAAGCCGGTGGTGTACTCGCCGGTGCCGACCTGCCTCGCCGTCAGCCGGATAATTCCTTGTTGGACTTGGACTCGAGACTTACCATCAACACGTTGAGGGGCTGCATTGTGACTGTGACGGTGGACTTGTCGGGTTGAAGGGTGTTGCTGAGGGATGCAAATTGAGAGTGAACCAGGAGAGGGGGATCTGGCTCAATAATAGCAGGAAGCACGAGTCACTGCATCGCTCGGACCGAGAGCAGGCTCAGCTCCCGCTGCTGCTCCCTTGGGCGAGTCTCACCAGGAACCGCTTGCTGGACCCGTGCCGGAAGAATTCACGGAGGTGAGGGGTGCATGACGAATGGAAAAGGGGGGTCGACTGGGGCATCGGCGACATGAAACGCTTCTGAGCAGCAGGTCGGTCAGGGCAACCATGAAGTCGGATTTTGATCGGTGCTTTCATTTGTGGAATGTTTCGATGTTTCAACGGCTCCAAGATCTTGGAACGCCGCATCCACAACCGCAGCCTCCATCAAGCTCAAGCCGCGGGCCGTGTGTGTTGGTACCTAGTACGAGCTGGTGAAATTCGAGATGGGGTTGCACGAGCAAAACTGCCCAAAGGTTCCCACTGGTGGACTGCGGGGGATTGGAGAAGCCAAGGCGGGATCAACTGGATTTCCATTTGACCCGCCCCCACGTTCCATGCTTCCCCGCAGAGCCCTCAGTGGAGCCCTCAGCACGAGGTGGATGCCCAAGATCACCGCTCGCTCCAGCCTCGGGAACATTTCAACCGAGCGCGTCCTGGATTCCTTACTATAACAGAACTTCAGCCTCGCACAGGCTAAATGGGCTTTTCCTTTCTCACCCATAGTTGTCACTTTATTCTTTTCGTTGACGTGCAGCTAGAAGCTCACCTATCCGCATAATCAGCCCGCCGACTCCAATGGCTTCGGACGGGGATTGTGGTGGTTGCTCTTGGCAGGGCGGCCGGGTCGCTTGCTAGCGCTCGACACAATTGGAGGGAAATTAATTTGCCGTAGACTCAATGGAAGATCGACCCCGGCTTGTCTCCTGTCTCCTGGACATCAGCCGACTTGTGCCTACGAAATCCATCCTGGAGAGAATGAGCGCGAAAACGATGAGCGTGGGAAGTCCCAATGACCAATTCTTCCCAGGAGACCGCCACGGACGGCTCTGGGCGACTTCATCTCGATGGCTCTCCTGTCTTCAAGCGTCTCGTAGTCGCGGCATGGGCGCCTCGTGCCCATCGCGCTGATGTCAAGCCGAATCAGCGAAGCCTCCACCCACATCGGGTTATTGCCGGCATCAAGCGTGTCATGTGGGGTACCGAGATTGTCCAATCCCAGCGAATTGGTCGCCTACCGCCTGCCGCTTCCGCCCGCAGCCGCACTACCCCGCCATTCTGCCGCCATCCCGCATCGTTCGGGCTGCGAGGCAAAACGTCACTTTCAATCTTCTGCCTCGATGCCCGTGGCTGCGAATGGACTTCGGGAGTGAACTGGTTCGACTGGCTAATGTACTCGTGTGCGTTGTCCTGTTTCCGGGGCCTGGATTGGTCGTCCCAACCACACGCAGCAAGCCATGCAAACGAAGCCTTACACAGAACGTCAATCCCGAGCCAATCAGGGCAAGAAACTTTTATTGTCCAGCATTTCCATTGCAAGGAACGGATACCCGCATATCAGTTCGACTGGCGCCGGGCCCCTGGCTCCAGCTCTCGGGACGACCAGATTCTCTCCGGGGATCGGATTTTCTGTCCCAGGTTTCTGGTTCCTTCCCTCCGGGTCCGCCCTGCTGCAGTCGATAGTTTCTCAACCACCAAAGTCGAGCCTCTGGGCCAGACTTGGTTGCCGGGTTTGAGGCTCGAGAGGGCTGCCTACCTTCTGGTCCTTCTGACCCCGAGAAGGCTTTCCTTCTGCCGTCTCCCCGGACCTTGAGGTCCGTCAGTGCCGTTGTTGTCAGCGGTGCGTCGGTGCGTGATTTCTTTATCCAATCGATCGCCATATTATTCCGGATGTATCATAGTATAGGGAGCCAGCACAGTTACACCACTTACCGAGCCCACCATCCCGCGTGCCGCCAGTGCTGGCCCTCGTCTGGGCCTCGAGCCGTCTTCTTCCCCAGATTTTCAGGCCGGTCCTGGGCCTTTTCGCCCGCCTTCGCCTAAAAGAAGCCCGCAGGGGAGACCGCCATGTACCGGACCACCCCCTGGTTGCCTACCTCAGTCCATCAAGTGTGACTGTTTCGGGCCGCTCGCAGGCGACACCGACATGTCATCCGCATGCCCAAACCCCACCAGTGTTTGCTGAGCTTCCAGTTGGGCCCATGGAACGCGTGTTCGCCTCCAGACCCCCCGTTTCCTTCATAAGCAGTCGCCCTTCCACCTTTCTCCTCTCTTCCCTTTCCGTGCTGCATTCGTACTGCTCTCCTGCTCCACGTGCCCGGCATCTCCATTGAATCACTGCCTCCACGCGTCTCTCCTGTCCCGGGCTTCCCTCGTATCGTGTCCCTCCCTCCAAATCCATCATGACTGTTCCCAACGGCACCACCAACGGCACCACCAATGGCAGCCGAGCCACCCGCCGGCCGCTCCCATGCGGCATCTACGCGCCGACCATGACCTTCTTTGACTCCGAGACGGAAGACCTCGACATCCCGACGATCAAGAAGCATGCCGAGCGCCTTGTCAGGGACGGGCTCGTAGGCCTCGTCACCATGGGGTCAAACGGAGAGGCCGTCCACTGCACACGAGAAGAGAAGCTGGCCGTCACCCAAGCGACGCGAGAGGCCCTCGATGCCGCGGGCTTCACCGAGACGCCCATCATCATCGGCGCCACCGAGGGCAGCGTCCGGGGCACCATCGAGCTGTGCAAGCTCGCCCAAGACGCCGGAGCCGACTACGCCCTGCTCCTGCCACCATCCTACTTCCGCTTCCTCATGGACGAGCAGGCCGTGCACGACTACTTCGTCGCCGTGGCCGACGAGAGCCCGCTGCCGCTGATCCTGTACAACTACCCGGGTGCCGTCGCCGGCATCGACATGGACTCGGACCTGGTCATCCGCCTCGCGGCCCATCCCAACATCGTCGGCACCAAGTTCACGTGCGGCAATACGGGCAAACTGACGCGCGTCGCGCTCGCCACCGACGCCAAGACCCCCTCGTCCCCGGGGTCCGGCTACATGGCCTTTGGCGGCATGTGCGACTTCACCGTGCAGACGCTGGCCAGCGGCGGCAGCGGCATCATCGCCGGCGGCGCCAACGTCATGCCCAAGGTGTGCGTGCGCGTCTGGAACCTGTACGCCGAGGGCAACAAGGAGGAGGCCGTCGCGCTCCAAAGGACGCTGTCCAAGGGCGACTGGGTGCTGACCAAGGCCGCCATCGCCGGCACCAAGCAGGCCATCCAGAGCTACTTTGGCTACGGCGGCCACCCGCGGCGCCCGCTCAAGCGCCTGGACAAGGCCAAGGTGGCGGCGATTGAGGAGGGCGTGCGGGAGGTGATGGAGATTGAGAAATCGTTATAAGGCGGGGGAAGGAACAGAACGGGGGCGAGGTTTGTGGCTAAGGTAGTGACGCACACACAGTAAGGTAGTAGTTTCTGGTTGATGATCGAGATCGAGGATGAGCGCGCCTGATGTCGACGATCAGCCTTGCATACGTTTAGTGGTAGTCAGGGGTATTGTATGCAGCTGCATGCAAGAGCGGAAGGGGTTGAGAAACCCGAGACATGGGTTGTCAGATCTTGCTAATGCATTGGACTTCGTGATTGGGATCTCGACATATGGGTATTTCTTAGGCACAGTGTCTTTAGTGGGCAATTTTACAATCCCTCATGGGCATCGTTGTGAACTGAGCAAAAGGGTCGGATCGGTACATAATGGCATCACTTGACCAAATCAATGAAGTACTGATAACTCCTTCGTTGTCAGTTTCACTTTGCTATTTGCCTTTCCAACTGCCCCCCAGCCTAGGCGCTCTTTGTCTACAGACTGGAGAGTAAAGGAGAGTGATTGTCCTCACACGCAGCATGTTAAATTCCACCAACCAGGTTTCACTCCCAATTACCGGCCCCGAGTCCGGTATCCCAGGCGACTTATCCTTCGGGCTGATACGAGCAGCCGCTGGCGAGTCCCTAGTAGTTGTTGACCTCACCATCCCATCGCAGAGATCCTGGATGGGGAAAGAGAGATCCATGAACGCAATATGGTTCGATAGAACTGGCCTTGAGCAACCCCCGGAGACTCAGAAGCTAGAGGCATGCTCCAAGCTACCATTGCCCTTCAACACCAAGGTATAGAAAGTAACCTCGTCTCAACCAGCGAATATGTTTCTTCTAAAAGCCCACCTGTCACCTCAAACCTTAAACCGCCTCGGATCTAGCTTGCCAACCTCGTCATCCGTCTTATCCCCAAAGATCATGCCTGCCATGAGATAGCCCGTCCCCGGACCGTTTTGTATCCCCCAGCAGGTGTGCCCCGCCGCAACCCATAGCCCGGGGACGGATGTCGGCCCGATCAGCGGGCCCCTCTGCTCCCCGAAGCGGATGTGCTGCGGTAGATAGCAGGCCTGGCGGGCCTTGATGGGCGCTGTGGCGAGGGTCGGGGAGATGGTGCCGATGTAGGCTATTAGGTCGTCGCATTGGGATTCGTCGGTAGATACCTCGTCGGTGGTGGCTGGGAGGGGGATTGACTTGTCGGGCTCGCCTTGGTTTCAAAGGGTTAATTTGTCTGAATAAAAGAGCGCTCACGTGGTTGAAGGAAGGCAGGAAGCATACCGCAGGCATAAACCTCCCCAAACGGGCGGGCGTAGATTTCCGGGTCGACGTTCCCCCTGTGCCTTCTTTTCTGACCCTGGTTGGCGCGATGCTCCGGGACGTAGTCTGGCGGTAGTTGAATATCGGTAAAGACGGCATAGGGGCTGACGTCGGCTTCAAAGACAACGCTGTGAGCGCGCAAGCCTTCTACCCTGGTCCTGGGGAGTAATTTTCCGGTCCACGGCCCGGCGGCCACGACGACGTCGGTCACGTCGTCGATGGTGTGCCTCTCCCCTGTGTTGCGATCCTCGTACTCGACACTGTGTATGCCATGCGTATTGGTGTCATTTATCTTGTTTACTTTAGCTTGTAGTCTGATGTCAACCCCTCGTTCTCTTGCCAGGTCGGCAAGGGCGTTGGTAAGGTGAAATGGGTGGACTTGGGCTGTCTCGGTGGCCCCCGGCGAGCCCATCTCTTCGTAGTACTGAACCAGCCTGCCGTCAAGCCAGTCCAGGTCGGGCGGTAAGCGTGAGTCTTGCAGCAGGCCAACTGCGTTGTCGTCTTGCTTGGAAAGCTTCTCCCAGTCCTTGCTTAATTCATCCGGAACGGTACTTTGTATGGGGAGGTCGCTACTATCGCCGTTGGCTCCATTCGCCGGCGGCGACAATGGCGAGCTCGATATCCTGACTTTGATGTCGTGCGCGCTGACCGTGGCGGCCAGGCTGCCGCATCCCAGACGTCGATAACCCCATCGTTCTGCGCCGTTATGTTCTGCGGCCAGTTGCCCGTGTAAGCGGTATGATAGAGGCACAAGACAGGTGGGATAGGCCCATAGTGCGAGCAGCCCGCCGGCTTTGCCGGATGCGCCCGAGGCAATCGAGGTGGCTTCGAGGAGGGTGACGGTATGCAAAACGGGATTGAACTTGGGGTGGCGTGTGAGGTAGTAAGCCGTCGTGCATCCGATGATGCCGCCGCCTGCCGGTAAAAGCACTGCATCAGCTTTCTGTACCTGACAGGGTTGGAGGGTGTTCCCTTGACGAACCAACGATGACAATGTTCCTCTTCTGCTGCGCCTCCATGCTTGCGACGGCGCGAATGCCTGCCAACAAAGAGGAGATAGGTAGGTGTAGGTAAGTGGTCAGCACGCGAAATTTAACTATCGGCTGTGCTATACCGCTGCAAGGTTTTGGTCGACTCTTCACAATGGAAGATATTGTAAGGTAACCTTGACGGGTGCTCTGGCACTTGACTACCCGTAGGCTGACTCGATCTCAGGGACGGTCTCGGCGCCGTCATGCTAATGGCCCAAGCTTCAGTTTGAAAGCGGGGCACCCACGTGGTGGCGTAGGACGGAGTTGGTACACTTGTACTGTACTGTATCCGTACCACGATCACGGCTCGGGAGCCCGGACAGGAGCCTCCGGTCACATACTTTACCGAAAAACTCATTGTAGACATTGGAGATTGGGCAATTGGTAATCACAATCTATACTTCGTAGGTATTATCCATATATGAGCCCCGAATCCAGGGCCAGACAGGGTGACGGAGGACCTAGGAGAGGCCAACAGGAGGAGGGGGAGACACATAGGGCTCTAGCGCTGAGCCAAAGCCATCGGCACGCAGCCCACGCTGCGCGCTAGAGTGACGCACAAGGCCGGGATGGCCACCCACAGCACCGTCGTCACCAAGCCGGAAGGATGAGTTCCGGACTGTTGGATAGGAGGGTACACAGGGAACGCCTACACAGCGCTTGCACTGTGAAACCGCAGCACGGGAGAGGATGCATTGCATGTAAAGCAACGAGGAGGGACCGCTTGCTCTAGCTGAGCGAGGCATAAGCCTTTGCGGTGTAAGATCAATAATAATAATATATGAGCCCCTTTCCCGGATGCCTGTTACGTCCCACAAGTCACCTACCGTCGTCAACATTCGCGATACTGGCCGGTGGGGCTCGCCAAAAGGTCCTTGCTGCGGTCCTCGGCCCATTCCTTCTTGGCGCCACATCCTTTCTGCATAACGTCCGCTGTCTTGTTGAGAGTCTGGCGGTTCTTGTCGGGGCGCGGACATGTGGAATGGCCCGAGACGCGACTAGGACCTGGGTAAGGTATTCAGAATTCCAAAAACACCAGAACACCGCGTGCTGGTTGTGGGCTGGACCTTGTGATCATCACATGGATAGGAGGAACTGGCCAATGGAAAGCCTCGGCAGCTCAAAGTCCGTTTTGGGTTTTGCATCAGGAGGGCTTGAGACTAGGTAAGTTCCTTCCTTTGCACTGCTACACAGAGGTATTAATGCAGCCATCGCCCAGTTTTTACCTCTAGGTTGACTCCCGTCCATGCTTGCCTTTTGTCACCTCAACCCGCGACTTTTACGCACCATTCCATCGGCAGCACGATTCGCCACCGCAGCCTGGGCATCACACTTGCGTTTGCCACACATATCCAAACCACTGTCCCGATTAGCTAGAGAAGTCTCAGTCATGGCCTCTGCGACAACTTTCTACGATCTCAAGGCCCTTGATAGTAGGTGATAGCTACACCATCTTCACCAGGCCATCCTGGCGCCACGCCGCCTACTAAACCATGCGCAGAACGGGGCAAGGATGTTCCTCTCTCCGACTACAAGGGCAAGGTCGTCCTAGTTGTCAACACGGCCTCCAAGTGCGGCCTGACTCCGCAGTACGCCGGCCTCGAGAAGCTGTGGAAGAGCATCCACGAGAAGCACCCGGACGACTTTGTCATTCTCGGCTTCCCCTGCAACCAGTTCGGCAACCAGGAGCCGGGTTCCAACGACGACATCCAGCAGTTCTGCCAGGTCAACTACGGCGTCACCTTTCCCATCATGTCCAAGGTCGACGTCAACGGTGACAATGCCGACCCAATCTTCAAGTGGCTCAAAGCCGAGAGACCTCGTATGGGTGGATTGCTCCCGGGGATCCTGTGGAATTTCGAGAAGTTCTTGATTGGGAAGGATGGCAAAGTGAAGGCTCGCTGGTTTCCGAACAAGGCGCCGCAGTCTCTGGAGCCGATGATCCTGAAGGAGCTGGCCAACTGAAGCGATGCTGCGTGTGATGGTCATCGGCGGTCTGGGCTTGGTCTACCCCGCTATGCCATAATAAGACCAACATGTACGAATATGCCGGACATGATCTGGGCGCTGATGGGTGTTCATGATTCCAGGTTAGGTTGAAGCTAAGGGGGTGTTGGGTATGTACACCCAGCTAGCTGAGGGGTCTCGGGGGGTATGTCACATGTGCAAGGTTCTCAGAAACCGCCTCAGACTGGACTCGATTCAAAATAATCAAGGATAATTGGAGCATTGTTCAACAATATGCGCTGCCACTTTTGACCTCTCAAAACTAGCACTAGCTGACTACTACCTCACAGGTGACCGATCGCAACTCACTGCCTTGGATCACAAAGGTACCATCAAGTACGTGCTGACCTACCTTGGCCCTGTCTCGACACTGTTTAAATAACCATGGCCAGTCCATCGAAACGTCCCAAGGACAGATTCCTCCATCACTGTGGGCCGTACCTAGCAAGAATGCGGCGGGCGCCTGGCCCTTGAGCAGCAGAAATGGCCACGACAAAGGTCTCGTTAGAAGGGGTCCAGCCAATAAGCCGCACTACCTGGTAGGTAGGTAGCGCTTGTGCCTCTTCGAGCCCTCATTTGAAAGGCCAAACATCCATCCTTGGACCCGAGGATAGATGAGTGCCGGGCGTTGCGGGACAGAGCAAGGGACGTGGATACCTAGGCATGTCCTGACACACACCAGGGAATTGTGGCTGATGTTCTCCAGAGCCCAACACACTGAACATACTTCGTGCATGTGGTCTTTGACGGTTTAGAGAACCGACTTACCCTCGACATTCGGAATCTGAGTGAACCATTCGTGGCTGCAGAGCTACTACCAGACCAGGACAAAGCATTACTCACAGCCCGAGCGATCGCACACCACCCTGGCACCAGGTCCATCTTGTGCCAACAGAGGCATCGCTATCAACGTCTGAAGACCTCATCAATACTCAGCAATCAGCTGTGCTTGGCAGTGTGCAGGAGACTCTCATCCAGCAAAATAGCCTAGGACTCTCGGGCAAGGGTCCAACAAGTCTCGCTTCCTGAACTCAAATCAAGGTGCTTCCGTGCCTCGATCGACATCACACGACTTCCCGCCGCCTCCAGATCCTGCCACTTGGCGTGCAGTCGATGTGCATGACAACGGTCATAGTAGCAGCAACGAGGAGCATATCCGCGCTTGGGGAACGCGAGACGAACGTTTCCGGCGCGGCCGTCCAGACGTGCTTGGATTGCTCGCTCGGCCCGCGGCCCGCGGCCCAGTTTTGGCGACGTCCGGTTGCGCGAGTCGGTGCACGAGGCGTGGTCCAGCATTTGGCAGACTCCAGAGTACCCAACGACGTGGCCAGAAGTGGTGCCGTAGCGTGGCCTTGCAAGAAAATGGAATGAGTCGCAGGCACCATACGGACGGAGTACTGCACAATACTCCGTACGCAAGTCGGAATCGAGCCCCGTCAAGGACTCGGCAGAGATACTCCCAAGCCGGGCGAGGATGGTCGGGCTGCCAAGCCGGAACCCACAGCGGCGCCCGGCTTGATGTTGCTATTTTCGATCCCGGCTGCAAGCGACCGCTTGGCAAGCAACTCTCGTTGCCGGGGCAGCAGTCCAAAACAAACCGGGGGACTTTCGCTGACGAATTGTTGGGCATTCGAGCATTTCGAAGTAAGCCTGAGCGGTTGATCTGATGAGTTCACCAATAGGTTGCAGAGTCGCGAGACAGTTAAGTCGCATCCGTCCGGCAGTTGGAGAAGACACCCGGCAAGTTAGGTCGGAAAGTGCGCTTCTCAACAGCCTCGCTTGGTCCAGTACCTATTTAGTGGCTTGTGGCCGCATCCACTTCGACTTCTGCTGTTGCCAAAGAGGTACTTGGAAGTGGCCATCTCAGCCGCATGGTCCAAAAGCGCCAGCGGCTCCCAAGGAACTCGAATCTCCAGTTCTGTTTGGCATTGTCGACGACAAGTCAGAGTGCCCGATCTGTCAGATAAAGAACTGGGAGGACGACGGTGCCCCACCGCATGGCCGCAAAGACCCACTTGCTTGGTGTATGGCCTCGTATCATTGGCTCACGCTTGGGCAAGATCTGCGTGGCTTCTGGAAACTGCCCAGCCTGATGAGCCAGCGTCATGGCTGTGGCTCGGCACTTTGCGCAACGCTTGCCAAGAAAAGGACTGGCGTCGCCTGGGCAGCTGGGCAAGGCGCGGACGGGGCGGCTGTGTTGGGGGATGGATCCTTGTTTCCTGCTTGTGTCAAACTTGAAGCTGAACACCCCTCAGACCCGAACCACATGCCTTTTTGTTTCGTCCATTTATGACTTTCTGGAGGTTGCTCTTCGACCCAATAGTCTATTACTCCTGCTACGCGATCGTGAACATTGCTTCAACCTCTAAACGCCAAGTCTGCGGTGTCGCTACTCCCGTCGCGCTCAGCGTCACCAACCTCGAAGTCAACATTGACGGTTCGCCAACTTGGCCTTCCTAGGAGAGAGGAGGATTTGCACAAAACAAGTCGAGCAGGATGTGGGATGATTTCGAGCTCGACCCCGAACGGATTCCAACGTTCAAGTTGATTTTCCACGGCCTTCAGATCCTTTTCGCCTTCATTGCATGGTGTCTCGAGATCGCTGTTTTCCGAGACGACAAGTCAAAGATCGTGGGCAACAATGGCTGGACCTTCGGCGTGGTATGGAGCACTTTTGCTACCCTCCTCTTGAGCGAACAAAGCGCTGACTCTCTGTCCTTCTCAGGTTTTCCTATCAGTACCGGCCTGGATCTACCTGATGATGGCCCCGCGGTTCCCACGCACCCGAAAGCTCGCACACCCATACGCCATGCTGGCTGTCGACGCCACCTTCACCGTCATTTGGCTCTCAGCATTCTCCACCCAGGCTGCTTACAACTCATCCACGTATAAGGAAGAAGATGAAGTGATCAACCTCTGCGGCAACGCCTGCAGCATGAGCAAGGCCATTGTGGGGCTTGGGGTTTTCGTCTTGTATGTGCACCGACAGCGCATAGGCATCCTTACACATGCAGACCTCGCTAACAGAAGTCTCCACAGCATCTTCTTTTGCGCAACGACCTTCCTCAGCATATGGACCCTGAAATACTACCAATGGAACCACCGGCTGCCGGGTTACGACCGCGCCCAGCTCAAGGACCAGAACATCGACCCGGACAAGGCCGCCTTCTCGCTGGCGCCGCACGACGAAGAGGCCTACGCCCCCGTCAACCTGTCCGAACATGACCAAGACGACCCGCACAGCGGTTCACACTACGGCGGCGCCGGCGGCGCGGCACACTCGGATTACTCCGACCCGTACGGCCCCGCGGCGGGCAGCCAAGTTGGCGGCGCACGCTCAGACTACTCGGACCCGTACGGCCCCGCGGCCGGCAGCAAGGTCGGGGCCGGCAGCACGGTCGGCAGCAGCTACCGTGACAATCCCTTCCGGCAGCAGGAGGCCAACCCGTTCGACAACGACACCGAGTACCACTCCGGGAGGGTCTCTGCTGCGGGATCCGGGTATGCGAAGCCGACGGCGACTGACGAGTTTGATGATGCGAGGTTTCCTCAGGCAAACTACGACCGGATCGAGAGGTTATGAGATACCACCCAATTTAGCTAGATGGGCAGTGGCTGGGTAGGGGGGGGGAACTTGGGGCGGAGGATAGGACGCACTAACGTATGTAAGCTAAACGGGAACTGCTATGTGCTTGGGTAATGGTTGTGCATTTTGGCTTCATTGCTTGGTGTGGGGTGTGTATGGGTAGCATTGGTTTGGTTTAGCTTTGGTGTTGCCGGCGTCAAAGAGGGCGTATCACTACGATACCACGGACATGGAAGGGTTTAGGTTGTATTTTTGGCCCATTTCGAGATCTGCCCCTGAAATTGTAGGTCCTGTGTGCGTAGATCTACCTGTTTACCTCTTATCACTCCAATAACGCCAGACGCCGGTATTGATATTGATGTGACGCCCTGCTATAGAACCCTGATCCGCCCGCCCAAAGACTCTTTTGTCCCAAGCATCAGGTACTTCCCTAGACTCAGATCCCACCAAAGGCTGGCGGTCCCCAAACACGGCCCGTTTTCAACACCCCATCCCCACCGCTTCACACGGTCAGCAACCCAGCCTTCTTGAGCCGTCTCTTGATGTCGCCTGCGGTCTGTTGCATCGGATTGAGCTTGATATCCCTCGCCATAGCCGCCGCATCGTCCCCGTGTCTCTGCACCAGCCGCTGCAGCCACTCGACCTCACGGTCGCTCTGGTGCCGCACCGTCTTCTCAGTCGGCCGGCTCGCCTCGCGCTCCAGCGCCCGCAGCACCTCGGGCCTGTCGCCGCCCTTGCCCCCCCGCTCCTCCTCCCCACCGTGGAAGCCGGCCCATTCCTCGTACCGCCGCTGCTTTTCCTGCTCCGCTGCCTGTTGCTGCTGCTGCTGCGCCTCCGAGTCCGCATCCGAGTCCGCGTCCGAGTCCAGGTCGTTCAGCGGGTCGTCGAGCGGGTTGGTGTCGCGCAGGACGCGCGTGATGCGGCCCGAGGCGTCGCGCTCGACTCTGACCTCGCGGACCTGCAGGAGGCCCTGGTCAGCCGAGTGGACGGCGAGCGGGTCGGAGCCCGTCGTGGGAATGGTCGACTTGTTGGACGGCGCCGTGCCGCCTGTTGTCTTGCCGAGCTTGGCGACCAGGCCGAAGCGGGTGTAGTTTTGGGAGAGGGTCTCTTTCTTGTTCCTAGGCACCGGGGGTCATTTCTGTTAGCGATGAGGGGTCTCAGTTTTTGGGGCGGGGGAAGAAGGAAAGAGAGACCAACCAGTTCTTGGCAATGATGTCGTTGCCTAGCGGGTTCAGCGCCTTTTTTCGCCGGTTGGGCATGGTGACTTTTGCCCGCGACGAGCGCCGCTTGCGCTTCTGCAGTTCGCGACCCATTGTGTGGAATAGGAGGTTGGGGTGTTTCTGCTGTGGTCGTGTCGTCGACGGCGTACCTCTTGTCTCCGGCGAACTGCGGTCTCAAAATTTCCCAGACAAAAACCCGATAAGCCAGAGGTTGGTGGGGCTAAAATCTTATCGGATCCCCAGCTTTTCCTTGGCAGTCCGGCAGTCCACCGACCCAGTCTCAGCCAGTTCCCCAATCCCTCCGGCCCCACCACGATCAACCGGTTGACCATGCGAGCCATGATCAGACCATATTCGCTTCCTGGCCGACTTTACTCTCATCACGACTAACTTTCCACATGAGCTTGAGGCTATCGCCTAATACCAGGCTTTGGCATGAGAGCTTAGGCTCGATGGTGGAGACGGCGCCTCTCAGAATCGAAAGCTCACACTCAGTGCGTGGTGTGCTGCAGCCAGACTTTTGCTCAAGGCATGGTGGGCTACCATGGTTTTGAGGCAACGCCAGTTCTACAGTGACCACACAGAATCAGATCTCATGGTCAAGTCCGTGACACGTTAGGTAGGCTAGGTGCTGGGCAAGTCTTCCAAAAAGAGTGGATGCGACAGCAGCCTTCACAACACCCCATCTCTGCGAAGGCATGCTTGAACGCCGCCCAACTGCGTCGGCATCAACACTCTGCCCGCCACTCTCGGCACCATCGGTTCAAGGTGGTGCAGCGCAATGAAAATGATCGCGGATCACGTCCGCGCAAGGTACGCCATAGCCGAAGCCGACGCAAACCTCCCTTTTCCTTTCCAAGCCAGGGGACACCAACAAAACCCCCGCGTTTGCGCTCGTCCCGCCAGCACACGAGCCGCGCTCTACTGTGGTTGCCGGCAAAAGTTTTCAAAGTGGGCCGGGTACCGACCAGGGTCACGGACAGAGGCCCACCCTCCCCATCAATGTACCAACGCGTCGCGCGTGGCCGTCAAGTTAGAAAGGAATATGCATTCCATTGGCATCAATAACAGCTTGTTGCCGTAGAGGCATTGTATCTACACGCTCTCTAAGGAATTCCTCAGGGACTGCTTCCCATGCAGTATTTGTAGATACAATGCCTCTACGGCAACAAGCTGTTATTGATGCCAATGGAATGCATATTCCTTTCTAACTTGACGGCCACGCGCGACGCGTTGGTACATTGATGGGAAGGGTGGGCCTCTGTCCGTGACCCTGGTCGGTACCCGGCCCACTTTGAAAACTTTTGCCGGCAACCACAGTACTACACGCTACTTTCCTTCCCTCCTGAGCCTAGTCCAGGTATCATCGGCGCATGTACGCGAACAAACTCAGATAGACAGCGCAGCGCGGCCGTCCTCGCGACCTAAGCGGCAGCACCCAATTCTTTGCATTTTGCATCCGACAGCACCCACACTCCGACAAGACTGTGATCCAGAGGGCATCCCAATGGCTCACCCACCTCACCACCGCAGCCAGCACACCCTTTTTTTCGTAGCTCTTTCCGGGTTCAGAGATGGGCGAAAAGCGGCAAAGGGGGGGAGGGGAAGGGGAGGGCGGTAAGCTTTGGATCTATTGTGAGCGAGATGGTGTGTGACTTGCATGCACCACTGTTGGAAGGAAAAAAACCCACCTTCTAGAAGCTGTCTAGAAGGACTTACCCGTCCATGGAATCATGGTACCATGCAAGCGCACTGCCGCCGATCGATTGGGGGGTACGGGTACGGAATACGGATACGGATAAGACGCATGACGGATGTGGCTTCCTGCCTTTTCGCCCTGGCTTGTTGTGCTGTGTGTGTGTTTATTAACAGCTCAGCAACTGATGAGTGGTGCCTTTCGGAGATACCGGTATCGAGATTATTATACTGTTATGTCAGGGTCCTGGTTTTGCCCAGGCTGAGCCAGGCAGGGGAGGAGATATCGGTAGACATTTCGGGAAGCTCGTCATGCCGCGACCACGGGATATGCAAAGAACGATCCAGGGGTGTGCGCGTGCCCAGCCCTTTCTTCCCCCACGAACCCTTCCAGCCCAGGCTACCTGAGACTTCTCCATTCGATCGGGGGACAGGAGTGTGGGGAGGGTTGTTTGGGTACCTGGCAGGTACATGCCGTGACATTGCCAGAAAGAAAACAATGGAGCGACGGTCAGGGTGGTCTCACTCGGCTGTCGAACTGCTGCCCCTTGGGCTGACGGTCTTGACTGCTTCCGTCTCCTCTTGTTGGCTGGTCTTCAGACACGATCGTTGAGCAGGAAAGATCGCAGATGTGCTAGAACTACGCGCTATGGCCTGGGCCTGTTGTCTGTTGGCCCCCGACAAACAGCTACTGTCGGACTATCTATCTACTACCTAGGGTTGAAGAGAAAAGAAACAGACCTCCCCGTCTGCCAAATGTATACGCCGTGCCAAAAACAAACCATCCAGGGTATGCGTGCAAGATGGAAGAAAATGACCATGAACAGCTCTGCTAGATATGGACATCAAAGAAACCCGAGACAGAACCTGCTCAAACACTTGTGAGCAAAACAAATGGAAACGATGGTATCTCCAATGCCGCCGCCCACCTTTACACCGGTCATGTCCATGTACAACCAACCAGCCCATGATCTCACCCCCCTCCCTCCCCGTAACACCGTGACCTTCTCCAACAGCGACATAAACGCATCATCAAAACATTATCCACTCGACCTCGACTCCAGGCCCGCCAATGCACCTAGCCCAGTTGAACGGCCCTCCCTTCCCATTCCCAACCATCCTTCCGTGGTGGTGGTGATTCCTCATCGCGTCCTCCCTCCACCCTTCGCCCGCCCACAGCCGTTCCAGCACTTCCAGCGCCGAGAGGTTATTCATGTAGCCGCTCCTTGTCATGATCTCCCTGCACTTGGACCGCACAATGTTCTGCTGCAGCTCGTTGACACACTCGCTGCCCGCCACAAACAGCGGCCACAGCAGGAACTTCTCGGCCGCGCTGCCCGACTCGAGGCTGGTGGCGTAGTAGACGACCTGGCTGACGAGGTTGCGGAAGTTGTTGTGGTTCGACGGCACGTTGGGGCTGGCGAGGCGCTCCGTGTAGAGCAGTGCCGCGTAGCGGAACGCCTCGCTGAGCGAGCCGAGGTCTCGGACTTGACCGCCACTGGTGGGGGCCGGTTGGGGGAGCAGCGGGGTTGACATGGACCCGACCGGAGGTGGGGACGAGGCAGAGGTCGGCAGCGGGGAGCCGAGGGAGGCACGCACGCGAGCGGCGTCGAACTCCCAAGTCTGGAGGGCCTGGCGGGCTTCTTTCCATTCGCGCCAGAACATGGTGCGCGGGTCGTCGTAAGCGGTCGGGGCGTGGGGATGCGTCGGGCTCAGCATGTGGTCGTCTTCGTAGTTGGTCGTGCCGAAACCGTGGCCGTCGAACCGGACGCTGCTATGGATAGGGTGCGGGAGTCCTCCGAATATGCTTTGGTGGCGTTCCGGGCCGCTGAGGAGGGGTGGCGGCTTGAACGGAGCCCCAAGGGGAGACGCTGATCGTGAATCTGTGATGCGTGGTAGTGGCGATGAAGCGAGGACATGCTGGACGGGGCGGTGCTGAGAAAGCAGGTTGAGCCGGCCAAGTTTGCTGACGGTTTTGAAGAGCTCTCGGTCGCAGCCAACGAGGTTCTCGGCACCGGGCGGTAATAGATGCGCATCGGGCGGAACGCCGTAAAACGAGGTGGTGAGTTGGGGTTCCCGATCGTTGACGCTTGCGGATATGGCATCGAAATAGGTGAACAGGGCTTCCATCCAGGCAGACTCTCTTGACGCCGGGTAAGGCGACATGCGCCGCAAGCCCAGGATCTTCCTGACACCTGCGAATTGCGTCTGGAACTTGGCCACGCCCGATTCGGCCATTCGGTAATGACACAATAACAAGATGGTGGCGAGGACAGAGTCGTGCATCGACTTTTCCGGGTCGTTTAGCTGCTCGTTCAACAGACGGACGGCCAGGTTCCGGTGCTGGTATTCCTCGGCGACACCCTGGTCGTTGGGTTGAAAGTCGGATCCGCTGTCAATCGGGCTCAGGTCTGACCGCCTCTCCCCGGCGTCCCTGCCATGGTAGCCCAGACTGAGCCTCCTCTTCATGCGCAAGTTGCACGCCGCGAGCGCGCAGATTGCATGTTGGAGACTCCTGCTGCTGGTGCCGAGGCGAAGGATGTGTTCCCGGAAGGGGTTGCTGGGACCGTCGATGTAGACCATGCTGGGGCACATGGTCTTCTCGTAGTAGTCCATAAAGAAGGGCATCTTGCTGATGAGATCCGAGCTCACCTGCAGGACCGGTGAGGGCGATTGTGAGGAAAACGAGCCGGGCCACGGTGCTGGGTTCCTGTCGGGGAGGCTCTGCGAAGCTGACTCCTCGTCTGCACTAGACGAGGCCCAGAATGGGCCATGTGAATGGGCGCTGGAGCTGTATGTGTCCAAGTCAGGCGTACCCGAACCTTCGGTCAAGGTCAGCGATAATGTTTATTGGATGGGGATCGGCAAGTGTTGCGCAGCAACTCACCCAAGACGTCGCATTCTTGGGGCATCTTGCGGCTCAGCTGCGCCTCCAGGCTATCTGCATGAGAAAAATGAGAGTGGAGGCTCGAGGCGGGCTCCGATGGGGAGTAAACGAGGCTGGGACATGAGGCGGGCGGCCGGGGCTGCTCGATCATCATGGCGGCCACCGGGCTCTGCGGCACGGGCTCGGCGTGGCTAGGGAAGCTCTCGTAGACCATGGGGCTGTGGAGGTATGCAGGAAGCTCTTCCCTCGGAAATGAGTGGCCGAGGGGAGACATGTAGTCGACGTCGCTCATTGCGTCGACGGGCGTATGCATCATCTCCCGCTGCATCATGTCTCCGGGGGACGACACAGGGATGTGCAGAGGTCTCAGTCCGAATCGCGAGGTATCGTTCGCCGCCATGTTGGACGAGAAAGGGATGTGAGTCCAACCTGGTGGTGGTGCTGCCTCGGTTGGGGATAGATGCGACATGTCGTAGGGGTGGAAGGGTGTCGTCGGTACTTGCACGGATGGGCCTCGCCGGTGACCCATCTCCATCTTAACGCCCGTTTCCACCTCTTCCCTAGCAGCCCGGTCGTCCTTCTCTGCTTGCCATTGACCTGACGAGGCGACCGATCCCGTGCGTTCCCGTACCGTCGTTGTCGGCGACTTGACCGTCTTGGCCGAGCTCACGGGCGGCGCCTTTGCGATGGGCAACGACAAGCCGCGCAGCTTGCCCCGACTCGCGACTCCAACGCCCCATGTGAGTTGGGTCTTGTACCCCGAGCAGTCGTTGCCAATCTCCAAGCACTGCGAGCAGTAAGGGCGCCTCCTGTCGCACTTGACATTCCGTTTTGCGCAGGTAAAGCAGTCATCTGCGGCGCCGCCGGCGGGGGCTCTTCTCCTGCGCTTCCTGGCAGAGGCGGCATCCTTCGCCGTGGAGGTCGTCGGTGTGCTGATGGGGGCCGTCATGGTGGAGACGTTGGCAAAACCTAGGTAGTCTGAAGTGTTGGTCGGAGCCACCTTCGTTTCTGCAGAGACCCAGTCTCAAAACCTGACCTCTTTCCCAGTCTCCCAGTCTCTTGGGATGAGGGCAGATCCAAAGCAATGGGGCGACAGAGGCGGTGCTTTGGTGAGTGAGCAGCAGCCGAATGGTGTGGGTAAAGAAACGGGAACGGCAGTATGCATAGCACGCTGGGGTGACCGCAAGGGAAAAAGAAAGCTCAGCACTGGAAGAGCCCGGCAGGTGGCTCTCGGGCAGAGCAGAGGGGCGCTTGTTTTAATCGAAACGGGGTGTGTTTCCCGCTGTGAGAGACGAGCAAGCGCAAGACGCCTGCAATGCCCTGCAATGCCTGCATCCGGGTCCCCTCCCCCCCCCCCCTTTTCTCATCAGCCAAGGTACCACAGTACACTGAGGTACATTCCCGCGGTACCCCCGATGGCAAGTGCCTGGGAATGACCCTCGAGTGAGATGCGGTGCAACGGACGGGAATTGGTGGGTGCCCAGGTTGTCGAGGGCCCACCCCATCCATCGGCTCTCAACCCTGGCCACTTGACCAGGGGCGATGATGCGTGGCGCCGGGGTTGGGATCAGGTAGGTAGCCGGAGGAGGCTCGGAATAGAGATGCAGCGTGGGACGAGATAAGATAATACAACACACAGAAAAACCGTTAGAAAGAAGGTTAAAAAGTACCGATGAATCGAAATCAGTACCCGACTGTTGGCCGGCCGAGTTTGTGCATAACAAGCAATGACTTGCCGACACTTCGCGGAGTCCTGATTAAAGGACATGAAGAAGATGAAGCCTGGGTGCCCTGGCCAGCGATGCGACCTCAACAGGTGTCGCGTGGGCTACTGCATATGTAGTAGTGCCGATTACAGAAAGGAAGCACGAGTTGCAAAGTGGGTTTGTTGATGACGGGAATGAATCGGCCGAAGAAGCCATAGCCGGCGAGCCTGACATCCCTGATGAAAGAGTCTGGGGGACAATGATGAATTGGCAGGGCACGATCTGAACGGGGCGCGATGGGTGGGGCCATGGGAAAAAAGACATCGAGGCTAGCCCGCTGATTGGACCATTGCCTGGTCATTTTTGCTGGTCGCAGGTTTGCCGACACTCGACAAGCAACAACCAGGACCTTTTTGCCATCACAACGAGATATGAATCGATTTGCTGCTTCGTCAACCTCCCACCAGGCCTTGCACGTATCTTTGTCCTCCTATTCCATATTTTTGATCACGGAAAAGTACGGATACGTGGCTTTCCATTCCTCGGCACGCTTAGCACGAGGAGTACGAAGTGGCCCACAGTCGTCCCCAACCAAGGTAGGTTGGCAGCTCCAGAAACGGGCCACTCGGTTAGGTATCAGACGAACGAGACCATTCCAGCTTGCAAGAGTCTCCATATCCTCAACCAGCGCTAGGAGGCCGGTGCATCCTCGATTGCTAGGAAGCGCCATGCTTACATAGTCACAGGCCAGTATTTAGCGCCTGGCCTGGGCTACGACAAAGCACGCAAAAAGATGCCACAAGCTACGCGTGGGGGTCCTCTACGGACGACGGAAGGGTGCGCTGCTGATGCACGGAGGCGGTGATTATCTTGTTGTTGGTTGCTAGGTCAAGAATGGAGTCAATGGTAGCGTACCAGACTGCCCGGCATTTGAACCAGGAGCCGACCAGAACCCGAGCCCAGGCCTGGGATGCTTGGTGACTTTGATACCTAGGCCATCGGGAGTGACCTTCAATCGACGAGCCACCCGCATCTTTTCACGCGAGACTCGGAGACAACGAACAGAACTTCAACACCACCCAATACCTAGGAGCTACCAGCCCTGTGTGCGCCTCGAGCTCGAATCAGCTGCCACCAAAGACTTCGACGCAGCTTCCGGGCGCCTTCTTCGGGAAGGGTTGTACACACGATTCCTTATCAAGCTCCCTTGTGAAACGATTTGCAAAAGCGAGGTTATAGAAGCAGGGTAATAAAGATTGGGGCAGCGACTGGCACCGCAACGACAGGAAACGAGGCTCGTCGTGCATTGCCGGGAACAGTGTATCAAACCCGGCCGCAATGGCCGGGGACTTGGAGTCCGCCGATATCGATGCCCGGAAGACAAGGCACCCCGGGGATGCTCCGGTGATGAGGGACGCTGGCCCTCTTGTCTGTATCGCTCTTCTCTGGGTTGCTATTCCATATCAAGGTACCGCAACATCTCTTCCGCTACGTCTCCGAAGCCAAGCCATGCCCCCAGCAAACATCCAGAATCACCAATGCCGGAAGAATTGGTTGCGGCTCTTCAATTTGCGGAGCACCCTACCGCTCCCTGCAGTTTAGCATCGCCAGCGGCCCCTTGCTCTTCAAGAGGCCAGGCGCTTATCGCTCAGTTTCACATGCTTCGCGGGAAGAAGGATTGGTTCATCCAAGGGGTTCCGTACTCTCCCAGCTCCCAGGCCGACACCGACGGGGGCTTTGCAGCTGAAGAGCTGCGGTACTGAGGCTTGAAGGACAGGCGACAAATCACATTGCCCGGGCTTTTCTTCCTGAAGGCGCTGCTGGACTGATCGGCGTTTGAGAAACACGTTCCCAAACCCCGTCGTGCCGGGCAATGTTCACCACTGGTTCACATCCGCAGTCGGGCAGCCTCTTGTCGACAGCCACTGGCCGCCACCGCTACAACGATGCCGGCTTCCCCTGTCAAACAGGCTGAGGCTACACCAAATTTGGGCATTGAGCCGATCTCACGGATGAATACATGATTGGCCTCTTACCAGCGGTCCAGCGGGGCTTCAAGGAAGCGAATGCAAGCCGAGAGATGTGGCTTGAGGAAACGGCCCTTTTCCAGCGCCACCTCACGGCAGAGCGTCTTGGCTTCAGCACAGGGCAGGGCACTTTGGACTTTGCTTCGGCTGAGTGCGCCCCGATCAAGTGCAGACGGATGCAATCGCGAGCCTCGGCAGCTGCTCAGCTCGCAAGCCGTCAGGTCGCTCATCAGACGCGTTTCGTGCTTGATTCATCGAGTCGATTTTGTCGGAGATTTGCTGCGCTACGGATAGGCAAACCAAAGAAGCGACGCCGTCCGGAGTGGCATTGTTCAAGTTTTAAGCTTGATCGGGTGCGGCACACATCACACGGGAACACTGCATCATGCAGCGCGCCCTGGTCAGTCAGGTCGAAGGCAAAACAAATTAGTTTCGTTGTCACTCTTTCGGCACACGCGAAACCCTCCCTGATTCTTCGGCCCTCCGCTGTCTGGTCAGATATGTTGAGAGAAGAGCAAACATATCGAAATGTCGAGTAATAGGTAAATACCCAATGTTGTCAACCACGTCTCCGTTCTTATCACACCACCGCTATCCTTCACACAGCTCTTCTGACGGCTCTCTCCGACCGTTGGGGATAATGGAACGTTGCAATCGCGGCTACGCCATGCCGCGTCGGGCAAGGCTCCGATCCCTTGTTTCCCCCGCGTCTTGGCTAGCTGCTAGTCCACTTCTGTCACCGACAGACGGCCAAGCTGTCGGCGGCGGTGTGGTTACAGTGTCGCCTGCTTCGTCACGGCTCTCCATCAGAGGCGCCGTACGAGGTACCGCTAGAAGGCTGTCTTTCTTCCTCATCAGGCTGTCGAATGAGCTGCTGTGTTACTCCGTACGTCAGGTTGCATTCGTGTCGCTGGGTGGATGATGTCGTTGTCTTCACGGATTCATTCCAAGATTCGCGCTGTCCTGCGGTTTGGAGTTCAGAGCTCTCATCAAATGCCGAATGTCCGCCAGCCTGAGGCCTCTCCCCTCCGATCAAACGTTGGATGGCCGACAGGTCATATCCTCGACTCCTTAGTCACTCGCAGGGCCGTGCGTGTCGATCGTTCACCATGAAAAGCTAGATCTCCGAAAGTTTTACCCGTGATGTTTGTAAATGATGGCGGGTAATTATACGCGGGGCCAAAGACACCATCCCGGCAGGCCAACCAGGGCAGTCTCGCCGGTGTCCAATGTCTCACATCGTATTCTATTAATCCAATGCTGTAGGAGTAAGGACAGGAAAAGACCGGCTCACCCACCCACCAGACACGTGACGGAGCAGACGAGCAAGCAGTGTCACTCTATGCTGCCTCGGTGATATGCCTGTAGGTTTTTGACCAAAGACACGTCCGTCGGGCTCTCTTCTGCGTCTGGCTTTCTACGTAGTCGTCTAGGTAGGTGCACCGTACAAGTGCCTTATGGACCGCATGTGGTCAGATGCCAGCCCTACCTACACACGCAGGCTCGCACGAGCACACAAACAGCTGTAAATAGTACATACCTAATATCGACCCGTGTCTTAGCCCCCACGAGAGACATGGACACAAAGGAAGCAGGCGCTTATGTTGTTGGTGTCGGTATCCCACCCCGAGTCTCATGCGTAACACATTGGCCCTCTCACGTGTGCGCAATCACACCAGGATCCAGGGCTCGGGGCTCGGGGCTCGGGACGTCCTCTTCCAACGTCGGAAACTGGTCACGATATATTGCTTTGCTTTGCTTTGCTTTGCTTTGCTTTGCTTAGCCTTGGAGAGGGCACCGTAGGACCATTGCATTTGCATGAGGTGGGCACACACTTCCATTCGGATCTGAAGAGTCCCGTCTCTGTACCGTAGCTCGTTGCCTACCTGGTACGGTATTTAAGTTTAGGTAGCTTGTCTGGGAGGACACCGTGGTGGCACTGGGGTGTTTCTACCTTAGGACAAAAGAGAACGTTTTTTTGTGCATGCTGGATGGAGCATTTGTCCATGGCTTCAGCTTTGCGTTTAATTTTGACTTGCTGAGAACTAATCTGAGAAATATACCTACCATCTCAGTGGATGTTTGCATAGTTCAAGGTACTTATAATACAGCTGATCGATAATCTTGACCATCGAGGGTAGGGGGACTCAATAATAACACTTCTCTTTCAGTTCTAGCAGAATCACAAGTTGACTCAAGCTTTGCGCTGGGGACACATGACTGATCACATTCGATGCTTATAGAGCAAGGTAAGGTAGCTGTCGTTAAATAAGTACAGTGAAAACTGAGTAGGGTATCTTGATTTCATCCAAACATTCCTCTCCCCATCCATACCCATCCTCGAGCCATCCTACAATCCAGGGATTATCATTCAGACCCCTGAGACCGACGCCATCCAAAAAAAGAATTAAAAAAAAACCAACTCAGGTTCTTAGCCCTGCCACCGGAACCGGCTCTCTCTCAGCATCATGATCAGCCCCATGGGCAGCAGGCCCTGGTCGACGACATCGACGCCGCCGAAGCGCGCAATCATGTCCTTGTGGTACAGCTGCACCACCCACTTCTCATAGTCGCTCAGCTCGCACCACGACGACGCCGTGCCGTTCAGCAGCGCCGCCTGGACGTCGCCACTCAGGACCACGCTGGTCGACCCGGGCGTCGTCACCAGCTTGCGGTACGCGTCGACGAGCGCCGACTCGGTGCGCTCGCGGTACCGCGCGAACTCGACCGCCGACAGGAACGGCTCGCTGCGCAGGTCCTCAAACTCGCGCGCGTCCAGCCAGCTGTTGCCGCCGCTGCTGTTACTGTTGTTGTTGCTGCTGCTGCTGCTGCTGCTGCCCCGGGCCGCCTCGAACCGCGCCTTAGCCCTCGCGTACGCGTACTCCTCGTCCTCGAGGTACCTGCCCAGGACCTTTTCCGGTTCCTCCTCGACGTTGCGGCGCGACAGGAGCAGCGTGATGAAGGGGTTCTGCAGGCCGAGCCCGCCCATAGACGCGGGCCAGTGCAGGTAGCCGTCGGGAATGTCGGACGGGGCGATGCCGAAGCGCGCGGCGATGGTGCGCTTGAGGTGCTCGCCGACGCCGCCCGGGTGGTCGGGGAACAGCTTGTCCTGGATGCGCCGGAAGGTGGCGAGCATGCTGTCGATGTGGGCGCGGCCGTAGCAGTTGGCCGGCCGGCCAAAGTTGTTGGCGAAGAAGCGGTTCCCGTACAGGTTCCACGCCTGGATGTAGTCCAGCACGCTGCGACAGGCCGACAGCTGGAGGCGCAGCTCCTCGGCGTGCTTGTCGACCTCGTCCTGGTTGATCGCGAACCGGCCCGTGGCGGGATCCAGTTTCAGGAACCCCCATTTGATGTCGCCGTCTGGCAGGGCGCCCGGCGAGACGGTCGACCCGGCCGTGGTGTTGATCCGCACCGAGCCCGTTTTCTCCATGTTGAGCTCCAGCCCCATGGTGTCGGTGAAATTGGCGATGACGCTCCAAGCCTTGGCGCACGCCTCGGAACCTCCCCAGAGCCAGATGTCGTCGTGCAGGCGGTACAGGCGTGTGCCGTCGGCCTTTTGGTTGACGGCCAGGTCCAGACAGAAGAGGATCGACTCGCCGAACAAGTCCGACATGGGCGTGCTGATGAGCGTGCCACGCTTCCGAGGCTGGGTAGGCGTGTCCGCGGGATCCGCCTTGAACCTCATCTCGGGCTCCAGCACGCGCTTGAAGAAGTCGGTCCACTCGGCGTCGACGCCCAGGAACTCGAGGACGGCGAAGATGGTGGAGTGCGGGATCGAGGGACCGAACCACTTGAAGTCGGACCGGATGACCGTCATCTCTCTCCCGAAATTGGTCTGCATCAGAATCTCGGTCTGGAGGCGCTGCAGCAGTTCCTGAACCACCTGCACGTGGCTGGGCTTGGTGTCTCCCTTCTGGCCCCCATGGCCATCGTACGAGTCCCTGACCTCGTGGAAGGAGTCCGGTAGCTGATTGAGGAGAATATTGTCAAAGTGAGCATCGCGGTCTGCCTGAACCGACTTCTTCCGAAGGGTGACGCTGTCGTTGAGAAAGTAACGGCGCCGGCGGGCATCGGCCTTGGAGATGGGTTTCGTGTCGGAGATCCAGACGCCGTCCGTCTGGATGAGGCACATCAGAAGAAGGCGCAGCTTAGATGCCCACTGCAAACCGACGTAGTAGACAAACATGGTGTCAAGCAGGTCCTCGTCGGTGTGAAACCGGTACCGCCCGTTGAGGTTCCGGCGCTGCTCCACGATCAGGGGTGCGTCCCATTTCCAGGTCCCGATGGTCGACATGCGCATGTTCAGGACCGACGCGATCTCTGACAGCACGACATTGTTCCCGAGAAAGTCCCGCAACGTCGTGCGTTTCGCCTCGGTCAGGATGTCACTCCTGAGCATGCCCTTGATGACGATCTCGAGTTTGGTGTTGTCGAAGTGAACCTGCGACTTCCAGTCCTTCTGGAACTCCTTTAGCCGGTCTCGGAGGGTTTTCAGCGCCCGCGTGGCCTCCTTGGACGAGAACACATCGCCCAAGTACGACTTGATGGCATTGCCGTCGGTCTCCTTGGCCCTGAAGACATACTCCTCCCAAGTGGCGCGCTGCTGGTGCATTTCCTCGCGGCCCACCACAACGAAGTCGGCCCCCTTGTTCGTCGACGGGGAGCCCGAGTTCGATGAGGCGGTCCACTCCTCGACCAGCATGCCGTAGAGCGAGGCAAACTCGTACTTGTTCGTCTGTGCGCGCAAGTGACCGTGGATCCCGGCCTCGTACTCTTTGAGCATGGGCTCGGTCACGGACGGGTCATACTCGGCTTGGTCAAAGAACTCGTCGAGGCTCGAGAAGGCCGGGTTCTTGTTCAGTCCGAGCGGCCGGAGCTCCTCGCAGCCCTTCAGAAGCTTCTTGGCGCGCTTGGCCGTGTCGACTTCGAAGACGACGTCCTCGCACAGGCTGCGCTTCTTGTCTTCGTATGCCGCCTTCTGCTTTTGGAGCTGGTCCAGCTTGATGGCGGTGATGGACGAGAGCGTCTGCGACAGGATGTCGGTGGAAGCCATTGCGCGGGCGCGTGCCTGGGCGACGAACGTGGCGTGGAAGAGAGCGGGGGTCAAGTGAGTTGGACGAGATTGGAGAGGCTGATCGAGCGAATGCTTGGGTATTGCTGTGCCCGAGCGCGATGAAAGTGGTGTCTTCCAAGACATTGCCGGACGAGAGGTCGTCCCATTTTGTAGACGGGGATCGACACGATCCACGTGTCATCAGTGGAGCGAGTCTCGGTCTGCGTTAGTGAGGACTGAGTGGCTTTGATCAACAAAGCGGAGAGGTGAGGTTGAGGACAAACAGAAACCTCGCCGGGTAATTTGCAGAGAATCTGAGGACGGACCCGACCAAGCGTCCTCTGGGTGTGTGGCTAGCCCCGGTCGCTTTGAGCTGTTGGTTGTCCTCGCTTGGAAATGAGGCAGCAACTTTCTGCCTGGTGCAAACTGACAGGAGAATAAACCAGGAGTGAAGGTACAAAGCGGAATTGGAGAAGACGAGAGAAAGGAAGGTGAGCCGTCAAGGGCATTTACCATTGTATCCGCAGTCCCAACACTCGGGGAGAAAGATGGTGATGAGCTCACAATGCACGGGTTCATCTCTCAAAAACATCACGGGACCACTTACACCTGCGCCCCCCAAGAAAACAAAACCGCACAGGACCAAATGTCCCAGGGACAAACAAGGACAAGAACGAAAAGACCATCGAGTTGAAACAAAGGGAACTAATCATACTACCTCCATAGCAGGACTGGTACAAGCTGTAGCACAGATACATGGAAAAAAGCCCAAGTCAGTCGCTCCCGCCGGCCAGCCATCATTTCGTCATGTCCTGCTGTTCTCAACACTTCTCTTTATCCACCAGCATCGCATCTGACCATACACCCCCGTCCCCCGCGTTTCACCAGGTCACCCGAGAAACAATCACTAATAGTCCATGGGTGCATCCACCAGCGTCACGCTGTGCTGCTGGTGGTGTTGCGGTGCCTGCTGCTGGTGTTCCTGGGGTCCACTACCAGTGTGCTGGTGATGAGGCGGGGGCGTGGCCGACATCGCGCCAACCGACGACGAAGGCGTGACCCGGCGGCCGGCCGAGAAGCGGGCGCCACTGCGGCCGAGGCTGTTTCGTTTCTCGATCATGCCGTCGTGCTCGCCCACCTTGGCCAGGTGCGGGTCCGCCGCCGTCATGGCCGCGATGCCGTTCATGATGAAGTTGCCGTCCGACGGGTGGTTCAAGCCCACGGGGCCAGCATCTGACTCGGCAGGCACCTCGAGGCTCGTCCTCTTGGGGAGGACGGGGCCCAGGCTGCCGCGCTTGGTGCGCTCGCTCGTGGGGCTCGAGAGGCCTGTTGAGATGGGGAACCGCGTCTCGGGCCCGCCCACGCTCCTGTCTCGGCGGTGCGAGGCCCGCGGGCTGGGCGCGGGCGAGGTCGCTCTGCTCCGGCCGCCGCCGGCCTTCTCCAATAGGGCACGGGTGCGCTCCTCCATGTGGGCCTTGCGGTTGCTCTCGTCGGTCGAGATCGCTCGCGGCCGGTTCTGGTTGCCCTTGATGGACCCTGACGAGTTCATGGTCGAGAGGCGTTTCAACTCGTTGAAGATGGCATCCTTGTGCGCAAAGAGGTCGCGAACAAGACGGTAGGCGTGCTTTTCTTCCATCGTGAGCGACGTCTCGGTGCGCGGGCGCAGGATGCAAGGCGCGAGGGTGGTCGCCAGCTTGGAGACGTACTCCTCGTCAGCCGAGGTCAGGTCGATCAAGCGAGTAAAGTGGTTCATGCAGGCATCAAGCGACGCAATGTTGGTGAGTCGTAGCTGAGAGAGCGTTTGTTGAAGAACCGCAACGCGGGCGGCATCGCCACCGTCTGTCGGGGTGGTATAGATGGATCGAATGATTTCGTAGACGTGAGAGGAGACAAGGGAATCTGCTTCTCGTCAGCAAGGTGCTTGAGAATTCTGAGGCGGACGGCACTGAATGGGACATACCGGGAAGCTCAAGCATGTACAGCTTTAGCAGACTTGCGACGGTGGGGATGTCAAATTCGGCAAACGTTTCGAGGGCAGGCGGCTTCCCATTGTTGACCCTCGCTCTCAGCTTGTGCGTTTGGGAAAGCGGGACCTCGTGCAGCCACACACCCCGGCGGGCCTCATCGCCCTCGAGATCGGGGTAGTGGTGATCCAGGTACGTGAGCAGCGTGGTGATGATGATGGGGACCCGTTTCCGGTCCGCCCTGGCGCGGGCCTCGAGGTCAACACCAAAGGTTTGCTCGTCGACCTTGTTGTAATAGTTCTCATAGACGACTACCTTGGGAGCGAAGCTCCCCGTGCGGTAGTTCTCCAGCAGATAGCGCAGGTCGCCCAGCGGCTGCACAGTCTCCTGATACAGCATCATGTTGTCGACGGTGGCCTGCAAGCTGGGAATCACATTGCTAATGGTGCCCGAGAAGTCCAGGATGACCGTCTTGATCGCCTTGAGCCGGTCGAGCTCGCAGCGCTCGAGGAATCGGAGGTGCAGCGAGATGGCCTCCTCCAGCTCGCAGCGCATCTCGTCGAGCTTCTGGACGCCGGCCTTGTACTTGTCATCCGCCTCCCTCGCTTCACGGCGCATGCGCCCGGCTGGCGTCTCGTTCGGCCGCGACGTGTTCAAGACGTCCCATTTGGCCAGGTACTCCGTCACGGTGCCGACCACGGGCGAGTCGCTGCCGTCAGCCCCCGACACGGGGATGGAAAAGGTCCGCCCCAGCGACTTCTTCTCCGGCACGCCGGCCGTCTCGTATGCCTTTGGCCGCCACTGGTAGAACATCTTGGAACTGTTGGCAAAGGTGCTCCCAACGTTGCCAACCAAGCGCAGGAAGCCGTGCGTCACCAGGTCCTGGCCAATCCGCTCGGCATAGCTCACACTCGTGCTTCCCATGTGTTGCTGGATGTAGTCGACGATTTCCGCGCCGGCAGAGGTGTTCTGGTATGTGCCAAGGATGGGAACCTTGGTCTCGCCCATCTTGACGGTCGCAATCATGTGCGCGAGGATCTTCTTGACCTGTTCTGGCGTGTATATCTGGTCGCCGATCTCGAGGGGCTCCTCCTCTTCTGCGGGCTCCTGCTCCACCTTGATTTCGGGAATGTTCTGCAGCTGCTGTGGGCTCGTCTCGGGGTCCTGGAAAGCGAGCTTGTTCTCCTCCTCAATGTCCTCGAGCAGACGGCATTTGTTGAAGTAATTGCTCCTGAGTTTCTTCACGGCCTCAGCCTGCTTGTCGTGCGCCTTGACCCGGGCCTGCAGCTCCTCGTGAGAGTCTTGTATCCGGGCTTCGTGGGCTTCGCACCATCGCGAGAATGGGTTCACGACGAGGTCGCGGATGTTCTGCGCAATCTTCTTGTGTGTCTTGGAGGCTTCCTCCATCTCGGATCGCATTCCGTCGTACGCCTTCCGTACACTGGCGCCATCGTCGCGGTTGAAGCCGCCCTGGATCTTGTCGACTGCAGGAGGGATGTCGGCGAGGCGCTGGCCATAGACCTCCTCGGCCTCGGCGCGCATTCGGGCGATGGTGAGGACCTGGCGATTCTCGACGACGCCTTGCTGTAGCTTGCCAAACAGAACCCCGAGCCCTGGTATTCGATGCGGTCAGTGAACAGCGAGGTCGATGGTGTCAGTGTGTCCGAGCAGGAACTCACCTGCGGCGTAGTCGTTCGACCAGAACGAATCTGTGAAGCCCGGCATCTTGCTAGGAATGCCGGCCGCTCCTTCAAGGTGTTGTATTTAGCTAGGTCTCTAGTTTGTAACTGACGAAACGGAAGTTGAAGTAGGAGGTTGAAAGGTTGGTCGTCGTGCAAGCCAGCCGTCACACCGTTGCTCGGGTTAGAACTGAATATGCAGGGGCACCTAGAGTTTTTGTCGGCGCAACTGAGGCTGAGTGAGGCTGATGGGCAAGGTTGGTTTTGTAGGTCTTGGGGACCGGCCGCTTTGTGGGCGAAGATGGGATGGGAATAGGAGCTTGGATGGGACGTTCGAGGCACACAGACGACGACAAATGGGTCAGTGACAACAAGCGGATTGTGTCGCCCAAAAACGGGTTGACAAGGAGCAAGTTGCGGAGGAGCGTTCCGGTGTTGAAGAAGGCCTACGGTTCCCTACACAGCCGGCCAAAGATGGAAGATGCAGCTGCCCAGCCAAAGACCCCGCCTCATTGGACAGCGCAGGCCGTTGTCAGTGTGAGAATGGAAGTGACATCTAGCGAGGGCGCAGGTTCCAGCCCCTGCCTGCAGCCCTGCAGGGACGGTTGGCACCTTGTGGCGGGTCCACCTGCCCTGAAAACCCCTGTATTTATCTCTCAGCGCGCCGACACTGGACTGAAAAAGATGGGATGTCTTGCAGATTCGCGGGGGAAGAAACGGTGTGCTGGCTGCTGCCTTGCAGCTTTGAAGAGAGTGAGGATGTTTTTGAGCTGTCTCAGTCTCTGATTCACATCACTGTCCATGCCGCTCAAGACGCAATGTCCGGTACTGAGTGCGTTCGCCTGGGTACCGTATTGTACAGTACGTATCAATCTGAAACATGACGTAAGCGATACGAGCCTGGAACGCTTTGTCGGCAGGCCGAGACCATGAAATTGCAGGTGCGAAAAACATCCGAGCGGTATTCGTATCCGTACTCCGTACCGGACAGACAGAGCTTTGCGAGTCGGAGCACAAAACCTCAAATAACCACCGACATTGCCCGAGCAGAGCCTGTGAGTTTTGACTTCGAATGGTTGCCCGTGCTTGGTCGTGCAATCTGACCATGTCAACAATGAGCGGAACATCATGAACCGACGGGATCTCCCAGAGCATACAGAGAGTAGTCTCGCTCGAAGGAGGTGCCTGGGATTCGTTGCTCTCAGCACTGAGTGGGTGAACATGGCAAGTGTTGCGAGGGCTGACAGGTTCCATGCGTCTAGGTGGCGCTGAGAGGAATGAAGCATGATGAGTCTAACAAGTCGACACAGCAAGGCCGAGAAGCCAGTAGATCTAACTGCCGATAGCTGATGTCAGAGACTCGGCGACCCGGCCGGCCCTCCGGGATCTCGGGTCGGGCATTTGTCATCGGGACCCCTCAACCCCGTTCTATCCCGGGCCAGTCTTCGATCCATTCGGTCTTAGATAGATAAGCACATGCGTTCCGATTCCTTTCGTACTGTGTAACCAGACTGAAGAATAGTAAGCAAAAATGCCACTCAGCAGCGTATTCATGCTTCTTATTGTTCAAGTCTGTTGATATCCTGAGCGCATTCCTGATGAAGACGTCCTCCGAGTCTGAGCGGCCTGGGACCGGGCCGGAAGCTCCGGAATCCGGCACCGACCGGCGTGCTTTGCAACGCCCGCGTATCGCAAAGGCGGCCGTACTCGTGGTACTGTCACTCTTGCTATTCGTCTTCCTTGGCCGACTCGACCACCGCTTGCCATGCCTTGGCCACAGTCCTCGCCCGGCGGAACCCAAAACTATCGAGGAGCGTGTGAAGCATATCTTGAGTCAAACGCCTCTGATTGGTACTTTGCATCTGTTTGACTGATTCCGATCTCCCCTACACTGGCAACTGACTGGGCTGGCAGACGGACATAACGATCTGGCTATTACGATCAGGGTTTCCTACAATAACCACATCTACAATGAGACATTCAGCAAACCCTTTGCCGAGGGCGGTCTTCACGGCCACGTCGATATCCCTCGTCTCAAGGCCGGCATGAGCGGCGGCGCCTTCTGGAGTGTCTTTTGGCCCTGCCCCGAGAATGGCAACGACTATTCAGACGAAAACTACCACTCCAGTACTCTCCCCCCACACCCCACTCCCACATACCCTCCACAGCACCCAACTCCCGTCACTAACGCTATCCCAGTCGTCCAACAAACCCTCCAGCAAATCGACCTCATCTCCCGCCTCCGCCAAGCGCACCCCTCGGTCTTCTCCCCGCCTACCCTCACCGGCGCCGCCGCGCTCGACCACTTCCGCCGCCGCCCCGGCCAGCTCATCTCGCCGCTCGGGATCGAGGGCCTCCACCAGATCGGTAACTCGGCCGCCGCGCTCCGCCAGTTCCACGCCCTGGGCGTGCGCTACGCCACGCTGACGCACAACTGCGGCAACCGCTTCGCCGACGCCGCCCTGTGGGAGCGCCCGCTGCGCAGGGCCCCGCCCGTCTGGGGCGGCGTCAGCCCGCGGGGCCGGCGGCTGGTGAGGGAGATGAACCGCCTGGGCATGGTGGTCGATCTGGCGCACGTCAGCGTCGACACCATGCTGGACGTGCTGGGTGCGGGCGGCGCCAAGGGGGAGGAGGGGGAGGAGGGGGAGGAGGGGGAGGGGGAGGGTGAGGGTGGTGGTGGTTGGGAGGGGAGCAGGGCGCCCGTCATCTTCAGCCATTCGAGCGCTTATGCCCTCTGTCCGCACCCGCGCAACGTGCCGGACGAGGTGCTGAATCTTGTCCGGGAGAAGAGGGGGCTGGTCATGGTGAACTTCAACCCGGAGTTTGTGTCGTGCGTGGCGGCGCCCGGCAGGGAGGACGGGCTGCCCGATTTTTATCCCAGGAACTCCACGTTGCAGCAGGTGGCGCGGCATATCGTCTACATCGGGAAGAGGATCGGGTATGGGCATGTTGGGCTGGGCAGTGATTTTGACGGGATTGAGCAGACGCCCGAGGGACTGGAGGATGTGTCCAAGTTTCCGGACCTGGTCGCCGAGCTGCTCCGGGAGGGTGTGAGTGATGAGGATGCGGCCAGGGTGGTTGGAGGGAACCTACTTAGGGTGTGGCGGGAGGTGGACGCTGTTGCTGAGGAGATGCAGAAGGCCGGCGAGCCGGTGCTCGAAGATGAGCTGCCTGGGCTGTTCCCGGAACAGACCTGGGGTCCAGCGAGAGAGCTCTGAGCAGCTGAACGGTAGCTGGTCGGGGAGCAGTGATCAAGGGCTTGGCTGCCCCGAGGTATATTTATTATTATTACTATTCCTACACCGCTATGCCCTGGGGGCGTGCCGGACCTTCAACTATTTACTATACAGGAAAACCGCACCCTTGCAGGCCGGATGAAAAACCCATATCGAAAATCAAGGAACCGATCAGTGACTGAGCCTGCAAATACAGAAAGAGAAGGCCTCCTGGCCTTCGAAGGAGGGGGCATCAGACCGCAAGCTCCAGCTCCAGCCTCCTGGCCAGATTGTACATCGGCAGCCTCCCTGAGTCCATCAGCCAGCCTAGGATCCTCCGTGTTAGCCGTGCAGCTGTGGGACTGATTCCCTGTAGAACAGAGTAAAAGTCCCTTCGCGTTCGAACGTCAGCTCTCTCCCAACTTCGAGCCAACGGTGGCGCCAGACACCACATCACCAGGTGTTCGACAGTCTCTCGCCCTTCCCCACACTCGCAGCTGGGCGTCACCGAGGTATATTTTGTTTTGTACATAGAAACACATGCCGGAGCGCCACTGCTCGACGGGTTCTTCCGAATGCGCCCGCAACCAAGAATCGTTCATGCCAGCCGTTCAGCGTGTTGATGGCTCGCCCAGAACCGTACCTTACTCCATCCGAACCGTTGCCTTCATTTACCCCCTACGCTCGACCTTGTTGAGCTTCCTCGCCGTCTCGATCTGGTTTCTTGTCCGCTGGCCACGGACCGGCAAATTCATCGCGTGCCGCCTACCCCGGTATGTGCCCATGTCACGTAACCGCTTAATGTTGTCGTGGAGAATCTTCTTCGCGTCGCTCTCGATGGTCATGGTCGACAGTTCGGCCGTCAGGGCTGTGACGGTCTTGGGCGGCAGAGTGCCAATCTTCGCGCGAGGGTGGATGCAGTACTTGGCAAGGATGCGCGCCGATGTCTGCGGGCCGAGCGCATAGAAGGACTCGAGGGCTTTCTGGGAGGACGTGAGTGAGTGCGCGAGCCGGAAGAAGAGGGTGCGAGTTGCGCTTCTCTTCGACGAACCTTGACGAGCTTTTGCTCGTGAAAGGCAGCCCCGAAAATGGACACGGGCATTTTGAGTAGTGGGCAACGCCAATGTCGGAACTCGAAAGACCGGGTTGAGAGTCGAGCTGTTGCTGCCTCCAAGACAGTGGATGGTGTTGCGAAAATCCGCGGCGCATTTGATGCTGTATCCGACTTGCGCTATCCGTAATTTCGTATCGCCCGCGAAACACGGAAATGCAAATTTCAGGTTTGATCTTTGGGCTGCGGAAATGGCCCACTTTCTCCCCTGAAAATTACACATCCACGTTCACCACAACACCACGACAACGTGAAAGCCGGAGCAAGACGAATGCGACCACTACTCAATACAAGGCCGAGAAATTGTCCGTTTTGAAAGCCCATCCAGTCTGGCAGCAGTTATGACCAGTCTGGGCACGCGGCCGGCAAAGCCGCTCCCGTACTCGGACGACTTCTCTTCGACAGACGACTATGTCGACAGTCTCTTGCATTTCACAGCCAACTCGGACCTCTTCCAGGTCTTCGGCGCTGGGCAAATTCACGTCTTGGACTTCTTCACCAACGAACCAGGCTCCTTTTTGTCTGCGGTGCCCAGAGAATGGCAGGACTATCTAGTACAGATCGAGCCGATGGCCCTGCTGGATCTTCTTTGCCGGGACGATCTCTCCGTCTCCTCGACCGCAGACTCCCCTCGCGCTCCAGATTCACTCATTCAGTATGTCAAGGATGTCCGCAGCCTCTCATTGAACCGGTCCTTTACCCCAAGAAAGCCGAAGCTGTCGGTGTTCCCCAGGCAAGTGGCGCTGGGGATGAACGCGAAAAAGGTCCATGAATGCTTAAATTTCGCGGGCTTCGTCGACCGTCTCAGCGACGACATTGCCCGTGCAACGGGCGCCGAGTTTACTCACTTTGTAGACTTTGGGAGCGGGCAGAACTATCTCGGGCGGGCCCTTGCAAGCCCACCTTACAACAAGCACATCGTTGCCGTCGAGAGCAAGGAGGCCAACATGGCCGGTGCCAAGGGCTTGGACATTTTGTCGGGGCTCGCAGAGAAGGAGAAGCGGGTGCGCAACAAGAAGCTCTACCACAAAATTCTCGAGGCTGTGGATCCATCGCTGCGACACGACGAGGAAGCCCTCAAGCTTGCGGCCAGAGAACTGGGCATCCCTGATGAGGACATTGCTACCATCGACCTCAGGTCCAGAAAAGAACTCCAGGCCACATACGCAGTCGAGGAAGGAAAAGGTACCATCGAGTACGTCGTCGGCCGCCTAGAGCACGCAGACCTGACCAGCGTGCTCTCTCAGTTGCGTGGCCAGGAAGACGGAGTCCGGCATGAGGACCTCCGCATGATGGCCATCTCAATCCATTCCTGTGGAAACCTATCGCACTACGGCATCCGTTCCATGATCCAAAACAGGGCCGTGGCGGCACTGGCCATAGTGGGATGCTGCTACAACCTCCTCACCGAACGGCTGGGCCCTCCGTCGTATAAGCCCCCTTTCAGTCGGCCGACCCTGCAGCCCATCAATGGGCGAGTCATCAGGGAGTCGGAGCGACGGGACCCGCAAGGCTTTCCGATGAGCGAGAGGGTCTCCACGTACGGGCAAGAAGGCATCAGATTGAACATCACAGCTAGAATGATGGCCTGTCAGGCGCCGCAGAACTGGACCGAAAAGGAGAGCGATTCCTTCTTCACTCGTCACTTTTACCGCGCTGTCCTGCAGAAGATCTTCCTAGACAAGGGCGTCATCGCTCGCGTCTACCACGGGAGCGAGACGGACACTGACAGTCCCTTCAACTCGAGCACCAACCCGGTCATCATTGGGTCACTGCGAAAGCACTGTTACACCTCTTTCAATGCCTATGTGCGCGGCGCCATCACCAAGTTGACCACCAACTCAGACTTCCACCAGCACAGCCAGACCATCAAGGAGAAGATGGGCGACATCACGGAGGAGGAGATTGCCCAGTACGAGGAGGCATTTCGACATCGGAAGCGGGAGCTCAGCGCTGTCTGGACCTTGATGGCTTTCAGCGCCTGCGTTGTCGAGTCGCTGATCGTGGTGGACCGTTGGCTGTTCCTCCGTGAGCACTCGGATGTTGTCCAGGACTGCTGGGTCGAGACGGTTTTCGACTACCGCGAGAGCCCTCGGAATCTAGCCGTTGTTGGCATCAAGAAGTAGGCTACCTGGTAAGCCGGGCTGCCGGACGAGGCGCCAATCCATCTGCGCTGCACTCGGATGCTGGCTCGAGTCAGTCCAATCGTGGGAGCAGCACTCGGTTTTCACGGTAGTTCGCCTCCACACATCCGGCCTCGGGCCGAGTACTTATGCACCACAGCCAGCATTTCAGCATACGCAGCGTTCATAATTGAGCAGTCGAAGCAAAGAAGTAGAGATAGGGGTGAACTGCGATCCAACCAATGGGACACAACTAGGATCCGGGCCTCCCGGAGCCGGGAAGCCGACAGCACTGGGGGCAGCGGATCCACAATTCCTCCTGCAGCCGATGTCGATGTTCAACTCTCCATCTCCGTCCTGGACTGAATTCCTCTCCAGTGCTCCCCGAAGAGCCCCACCGCCCACAGTAGTCATCGTGGCAGCGCAAATTCCAGTGAGAGTTTGAAGATGCCAGACTCAGATCTATCTCACTTCACCACCGTCTTCCGGGCATCCGAGCCCCGCAAGGTCACGCGTAAGAGGCCACCCGTCTCGTGCGTCGGCTGCCAGAAACGCAAGTCCCGATGTGATCGTCGCCAACCATGCGGCGCATGCGAGAAGAGGGGCGAGGACCGAGCTTGCCGCTTCGGACCTGCGTCCAGCGTGTCTGCCACGGCGGCGGCTGCAGCGGGTGGTGGTGGTGGCGGCGGCATGGGGAGCTTGAGTCGGCTCGAAGTGCAGAACCGGCTCACCCAACTGGAGCAGCTGGTCAGAGAACTGGCGGAGCAAAACATGAACGACCGGCGAGGCCCTTCGCATGAAGGGGTCGAGCCCTCAGATGATGGAATGAGCTACCGAGGCCCAACGTCGTGGTCTGCCCTGGTGGAGAGCATCCACGATATCCAGAACTCACTTCAAGCCGGGGAAGAGGAAAGCATCATGCAAGGAGCGATACAAGACCCGGACCTTGTCTCTGGTGGCCGGGCCCCGGTTACGATGGACGAGGTCCTAAGGACACTACCCGAGCGGCGCGATGTGGATAGGCTCATCGCGGCCTACTTCAATGCCAAGTCCGTGGCCGTCCCGTTTCTGCATGTGAACCAGTTCCGGAGGCGGTACGACAAGTTCTGGGAGTCCCCGGCATCCACGAGCATGCTCTGGGTCAGTATCCTCTTTTCCATTCTGAGCTGCGGCGTTGCAATCGCTGGGATCAAGGGCACTTCCCTGTCCTCGAGACCGGGGGCTTGTGATTCCAAGGTCTACATGGCCATGGCTGCTAGGTGCCTCCACTCGGGCCACTATCTCAAGCCAAGAGCCATGTCGGTGGAAGCTGTGGTGATGTACGCCCACTCACGAAGCCTGCAAAATTCGGACGGGGATTTTTCGCTATGGATTTTGCTTGGGCTGGCCGTTCGCTTGGCCCAGCGGCAAGGATATCACCGCGACGCCACCAAGATATCTCTGAACATCACTCCCTTCGAGGCAGAGATGAGGCGTCGCGTCTGGTTCGTTATAGAGTCTTACGACGCTCTCTTCTCGTACCAGCATGGCATGCCGTCCATCATTCACGACGATAGCTCTGATGCGGGCCAACCTACCAACATGGCAGACGACGACTTTGACGAGGACAGCATCACCTTGACCCCTCGACCACAAACTGACCCGCTGCCGATCCTAGCCTACATCACCAAGTCGACCGCCTTACCCTTATTTCGACGCATAATGAAACATGCTCTCGGTGTCAAGCCCGAGACCGTGTCGACCGTCGCTGTGCTGGGAGAAGAACTCGACAAATGGTACCAGACCATCCCTTGCTGCCTCAAGTACCGCTCCATTCGAGACACGGCGCTTGCCGACGCAAACCACACCATCTTCCACAGATCCATCCTGGAGCTGACATACCACACGAGCCGCTGCGCGCTCTACCGATCCTACCTTGCCGGTGGCAATCAGGCTGGCATGCGCTCTCTTGCAGTCAGTGTCTGCCGCGATTCGTCGCTAAGAGTGCTGGACATGCACATCGAGATCAACCGCGAGGTGCAGCCGGGCGGGCGGCTTCACGAGGATAGATTCATGGTCGAGTCGAGCCTGACACTCCACAGCTTCCTAGTTGCCGTCATGATCATATGTCTGGAGCTCAATGACTGCGAGGGCGTGCGGTAAGTCTACTGGCCTAGGTACCTATTCATGCGCTGCGACTACCTACTCACTTCCTTTTTCCAGTCCCCAAGACAGGGCTCATCGCATCCACCTGCTGCGCACATCCCAACACATGTGGGCCGCCCGCAGCACTACTTCGTCGGATGCCGCTCGTGCAAATATGGTGCTGAAGGCCATGCTAAAGAAGGTCGGATCACCTCGCGTGTCCTCATCTGACAGCCAGACGCTGCCTGCTTCAGCGGCAGAGACGGCCACATCTGAGACACCAGATCAGCAGCCCGAAGAGAACCACCCTGCGAACACTGGACATCAGCCTATAGCCGAGTACACCGCCATGGTTGACGATCCTCCCTCACTCGAAGCCTTTTTCAATGACACGGAACTCTTAGACTGGGTAAGTGGAGATGGGAGGTTGCAAAGCGGTCGCTTGAAACCGGCCTGGTGAACTGACAAAGCCGGCAGGGTTCAATCGACAGGTACCTCCGGTACGATGCCATGGAAATACCTCCAATCGATCACACTCTTCCCAATACGGCATTCGAGTCTCCCTGATGGTGCGCGGCGTCCGGGACTGGTTGCAATCTCCGCCGCCGGGGATGGCTTTCAGATATTACCCTTTTGGGTAATCCTCTCGCCCGCTACGCCCGCGATCCGTGGCGTGTCCGACCCGAAGATGGCCGGGAAGGACAAGTATTTAAACCATGGTCGCCGCAACATTTTTGAGCCTCAAGCAGATGTCAACTATCGGAACAATCATCTGACAAGCAGGATTTGCGAACAACGCATTCTACACCAAACAAGCCATCCAACTCCATCAAAGCATCACCATGACCTCCACCTCCATCCCCGAGACGTCAACCTCGCTCGTCTGTGAGGCTTTCAACCAGCCCCTCACTCTTACGTCAACCCCCATCAAGACGCCTACTCCAGCGGGCGCCGCTCTCGTCCGCATCCTCTCCACGACCATACGCCCACACTACCGGGCTGGCTTCAGCGGCAAGCAGGTCCTCCCCTTCCCCGTGCCCTACACACCAGGCAATTCGGCCGTCGCCCGCGTCCTCGACGTCGGCGCCGACTCCGTGTCCCTCCAGTCGGGCCAGCTCGTCTGGGTCGACGGCTTCGTCGTGGCGAGGGACGATCCCGTCGGCACGCAGATGCTCCTCGGCCTGACGGACCTCGGCGCGGAGAAGCCCGGCAAGCTCTTCCAGGCCTGGCCGGGCGTCTGGGCCGACGTCGCCCAGGTACCGCTGGAGAACTGCGCAGCCCTGGACGAGGCCGTCCTCTGCGGGCAGATGGGCTACTCCTTTGGCGAGCTCGAGTACATTGAGCGGCTCGCCGTCGCCAACGCCGGCGTGCGCGCGGCCGACCTCCGGCCCGGCCAGACGGTCGTCGTCTGCCCCGCGACGGGCCACTTCTCGGGCGCCGTCGCCGAGCTCGCCGCGCAGCTCGGCTGCCGCGTCATCGCGCTCACCCGGTCCGCGGCCCGGCTCGAGCCCCTGGTCCGCCGCCACCGGCACCGCCGCATCCTGCCCGTCGAACTCACGGGCGACGTCGCCGCCGACACGACCGCCATCCGCGCCCTCTGCCCGCGGCACGCGGCCGACGCCCTCATTGACATGTCCCCTCGCGAGGCGACGGCGAAGCCGACGCACCTCCACGCCGGCCTGGCCGCGCTGCGCAACCACGGCCGGGCCGTCTTCCTCGGGGCCATGAGCGATGTCGCGGTGCCGTACATGAGCCTGATGCTGCGCAACATCACTGTCAAGGGCCAGTGGATGTACAGCCGCGACCAGCTGGCGGACGTGATCCGGCTGGTGGAGAGCGGGGTGGTGGGGCTCGGGAAGGAGGCCGGGCACGAGGTGGTCCGGGGCGGGTTCATGTTGGATGAGTGGGAGGAGGCGGTCGAGGTTGCGGAGCGGGCGACGGGGTGGGGGCAGCAGGTTCTTTTCATGCCGTGAGGGAGGGATTTGGGGATTGGGTTTTGTGAATGAAGGTGATTGGGATTTTTGTTGTTGGATGGTGTTGTCACGCAGGGTCGGAGTGGTCACACTGTGATCTGCAAACAGTTAAGAGGAATGAAACTAGTTCTTCACCTGAACATGCAAGCACGATCTGCCTTGTGCTGTCTTCAATTCGTCGTGGACGGCCGGCTACCCGTACTTGCTGATGCTGATGGTTGAACAACCACAAACACTTGGACTCGGATCGGAAGTTCCCGGTGTAACTACCTATTGGCACAAGCCCCGGCCCGTGACATTTGAGACGCTGTGGAGTGCAGACGCGCAGATGCGGGGTGCACCCCGAACCGAAAATCTTCGACAGGGGTAACTAGCGCCTCATCAGCGTGACTTTGGTTCGATGGTCCATTGCTGGTTTACTCTTTGAAAGCGCGCCTTTCGATTGAGATCTGTGTCTCATTTTTCCATCAGTGCGGCTCCCTAGCTTTTATTTTGATTTCTATTATCAAAGAACATGCCTCTCCGGAAGTCGCGAGTGCACTCTCTCTGAGCTCTGTTGAGGTCGCATTGACTTCCACCACATGCAAAGAATGACCCCCACGCCACAGCAGGGATCTCGAATCAAGCTCGCACCCCTTCCATCGTTAGCTCCTCGGGTGCCTTGGCAAGAATCACCTGCAAGGTGGCCCGCGTGATACACCAAGACCACTGTCTCTTGTTGGAGTCTTGTCTCTCTGCGCGCCCAAATTTCCGTACCACCTCGACACTTCTTCCAGTCTTTTGGGCTGTCCTCTCCAACAAGGTGGAGCTTGCATCTAATTGCCCCTATCTACAGAGCTGCCGTGAGACCCATCGAACCCCTCTCTCACTCGTCTTATCTATCCCCTTTTTACCTACCACTTTTACCACCAAACCATCCCATCCTGCCAGTGTCTTGCTGAGTTTGTTGTGCGAGAAGAGCAGAAATAGCTTGGTCGATGCAGGTTCGCTCCGAAGAGGCAACTGTCCATGCACCTTGCATCATTGCCGACCACTCCTCCGTAAGCTTGGCGATGAACTGGCATTCCGTGCTGCATTGATTCGTCCGATCGCCACAAAGAGACGGAGCGCCGGGCTGGGTTTACATGGCACTTCTCTGTGATTCTGAATCGTCGCCTTCGACTTGACATCCGACTTGTTACTACTGTGGTACTGGAGGTACTGGAAGCTGTTGATGCTCCCGTTCCTTGTCTGTTTTATCCAAACCCGGGCCTAACAACAACCACATCAGCTATCTGCAGGTACAACACCCTTCCCGCTTCCGAGCAGTTGTCGACGGGACTGGGCGGAGCCACGCATGCCCATATATTCACAGGCACAGTTCCGCTTTTCCGGATGCCGTGTTGAACAGACCTGCGAACCCTTATTGATCTAACCTCCAATCCAATTTCACAGTTTTGTGCAGCAATCACAAAGAAGAGCGTCACGCAACGACTTCCAACCCTTGCTACTCCTCCTCACTCAGCCTTTGGCATCGTCAGTTTGACTGTCGGTTGAGCGCTGAGTGGTTACTTTCCGAGGCAGTATCCTGCCTCAAGATCACATAATACAGCCATGAACGCCCAGGTGTCGTTCCTGGTACGCTTCCCCTCATCTGCTGCAAAGTTGTTGTCAGCCACAAAGTAGACATCAGCATGGGGCTTTCGCCGTCTCATCCCCTTTTCCATGCTAACAAGACCACTCCGCAGGACGGGACCCTGAGCCTGATCCACATCCCGCTGGACTTGTACTCGAACCTCCTCCAGTCGATTCTCAAAGTCCTCCTCCCGCCAAGCCAGCACCCGGCCAGGCTGAACACGGCCGAGGGTCTGTCCGTTGAGAGCTACAGCCATGCCTTTCTCAACATAAGCGTCACGCCCATCGAGTGCTCCATCGTCTGCAACTCGGCCTGGGCAGAGTCCGTCTTCGAGCCCGCCATCAAGCGCCTGCCCAAGGACCAGGCCAAGGCGGTAGCCATCTCCAAGGACACTTATGCCGCCCTCAGCGTCTACGGCACCGGCATGGACGCCGGGTCGCGCGTCGCCGATCTGACGTCGCCGTTGGCTCTGGCTAATATCCCCATTTTCTTCATCACAACGTACTGTAAGTCCAATCCTTCGCCGCGTAGGCGTCACAAGAAGTTGTACGAGCCGAGAAGACGCTTTTGAGTCAGTGCTCCAGCACCCTCTGCAGCACGAGACCCTCCACACACGCAGCTGAATCCCGGCTGACGGCGCACTCTCAGACTCCGACTTCATTCTCGTCCCAGTCAAAGACCGCAAGGCCGTCGAAAGGGCGCTGCTGGCCAAGGGTTTCGTCTTCTCCGAGGACGACGCCTCCCGTCTCGTATCAGCCCAGCCCTCGCCCACAGGCACAAACCAGCGCTTCGACTTTGGTCACTCCAGGGCGCCCAGCCAAGAAAACAACAACAACAACAACAACAACAGCAGCAGCAGCAGCAGCAGCAACAACAACGACCCTCCCGGTCCTCCTGCACCCCCGTCCAGCGTAAACGACCTCCAGCAGCGCACCATTGACCTCCTCAAGCGGCGCCACGTGGTCCCCTACGTCGAGCCAGGCCTCACCCTGGCGCAGTGCACCGGCATCCGGCACCCCGACCCGCAGCAGCCGTCCTCGGTCATGACAGCGACCTTCTCTCGCGGCAACGGCAGCAGCTGCGGCGGCGGCAGCAACAGGGGCAGCAACAGCCGGCGCGGCTCGCGGCCGGCCCGCCCCGGGTGGATCGACACGGTCGACGCCCGGCTGTACACGGCGCTGGTGGCGGCGCTGGCGTCGCGGCCGCGGTTCCTGAGCCTGACGCTCGCGCACGAGGACCCGCCGAGCCTGCTGCTGGACCGCGAGCTGCTGGCGCTGTTTGGCGACTCGCTCGTCGGCCCCACCGACGGCGCCCTCGTGCCCATCTTTCTCGACCTCGCCGACCTGCCGTTCGAGGCCACGGGCATCGTCTCGGGCGTGGCGGGGAAATTGGTGAAGTCGATGCGCATCGCCGACGGGGCCGAGCTGTCCTACCTGTCGACGGCAAGGGCCGGGGCGGTCATCTTGTCGAGGGAGCAGGCGGATGTGGCGTTGGGGGTGTTGGGGCCTTTGTTGAGTAAGGAGTGAAGAAGGGGGGCGAGGGGGGTGGGGGGTTGGTTTTGAAGTGAACGGGGTAGGTCATTTAATAGTAGGGAGGGGTGAAAAGTTACCTTGGTTGTGGTGGCGTTTGGTTTCGAAAGGATTAGGGGGTCGCCGGGTATCTGGTGGGTTGGTGGCTGGGTATATCCAAGCGCGGCCTTGGTTCTTGGAGAAACGACGAGCCCGCACATGCCTGAGCTGGGCTGGACGGACATGGACATACCCCGTTAATGTAGTACGAATACCACACATTCCCCTCTCGTTTCACTCCGGGCTGCACACAACAACCCAATTTCTTGCTATGCCTGCCATCAGTCATTTCCCCCCTTTCTTCTTCCCCCCGCCCCCCGCCGCGGCCTCCTCCCTCACCAGCCCGGCCTTCACAAACGCGTCCCTCGCCGTCTGGTTAATCAGGGCGAACCGCCGGGGGCCGAGCTTCTGGCCGCCGTACCACCGCGTGACGACGACCATGGTTTCCCACAGGTCCATAAGCTGCATGAGATGCAGCAGCCGCCCGCCGGCGGCCGTCTCCCCGTCGTCGTCGCAGTCCTGGAAGCTGGTGCCGCCGGGGCCGCGGATGCGCCAGGCCGTGATGTTGTGCGTCGCGCCGCGGACCCGCTTGTCGGACGCGAGCAGGTGTGCGACGAACCCGGTTGCTTGCGCGGGCGACGTCACAGGCGCGCAGCGGGCGACAAAGGTGGACCTGGACTCGATGAAGAGCGCCGAGACGGTCCAGGGCGGTGGCGGGCCCGAGAGCTCGACGGGGGCCGCTTCGTCGGGAACAGTATCTCCGCGGTGAGGCGACGACGCAGCGGCATCATCTTCCTCGTTCTCGTAGTTGTCGCCTTCCTTGACGACCGCAAGCAGCTCCTGGACCTTCTCGATGGCGTCGAACAGGCAGACTTGGCCCGGCCCGTAAACGTCACTCACGGCGTCGCGAAACAGGGCCAGGTCCCGGGCTGCCGTGCCGCGCTTCCCTCCGGCGCCGGAGCTGTGGGTGCTGAGCACGGTGGGCGGCACATCCGGGTAGTTCGGCGGGAACTGTAGCCGCAGAGAAGCAGTGTCGCCGGGGAGAGTGAGGATGAAGATGGATGGGTCTTCGTCGTGGGCCGAGTGGAGCAGGCTGTTGTCGCCGTAAATCGAGTTGATGGCTTCTATCTCGTCCAGCAGAGCTTCCGACATTTTCTTGGTGTCATGGGGTGCTTGAGTCTGAGGGGGTTTGAGGCAGCATCAAGATCGAATCCGACGGTGTGTGGTTCGTAGTTCATCAATGGAGAGAGCGAGAATGTGCGCTTGTTGCGGCAGTTGAGGTCACGGTGGAGAATTGGAACAAACGTTCCCACCTTAACTTTACCTTAATAACCTCTTGATCACTACAGCCGGCTGGAGGTCGTGATTTGAGATGATGCGTTTCAAAACTATGCCTCAGCATTTGAAAACAGTATCACAGTTAATTGACTCCATTTACTTTCCAATTTGAAAGCCTTGTTAGAAGCTAGTTGCGTAACTAGATCCGTTTGCTTATTAGTAATAAGATATCACGAGGCCCGCAGACTCTCATCAAGATGTTTGAACCGGACTGAGGTTCCAACTTCAACAATCTTTCTACAACGATTGGAATATGCAATATGACTCGGGCCAGGGAGAGGGTTTCCTTATGCTCTAAGAATGTGAAGAAGTTACCTACGACCATCGAGACTCGTCGCTGTGCTTCAAGATATATGGACTGAATGGTGGAGGGGGTCTGTCGATTAGGCCGCTATCGTCCGGATTGCTTGGCACCCCGAAGCCACCAACAAGGGAAACCAACACAACAAACACTTGAACTATTGACTCACTGGTACTGGGATGGTTCCATCTTGTCCCAGGAATCGGCAATCTCAACTGCATCTTGACTCACAACTTCGGCATACTACAAGTAGTCTGTGGTTCACATCGTAGAACTGCAAACATCGACTTCACCCGATTCCCGAATATCGCTTGATCCCCCCTCAACTCCATCCCGAGTCGATAAAGTCAACAGCACACTCACCGCTTCGGTAAATCCATTGTAAACCACCATGGCATCTGGCGTTCAAGACAGCATACAAAGCGACGAAGGCGTCCATTGCGCCTTTTTCTATGGTGAGTCTCAAAAGTGATCCCTCATGATCAACAACATTGAACATGAATCGAACATGGCTGACTCTGCCCACACCAGGCACACTGGTATGGATGAAGACGAAATGGAACAATGCACGCTATATACCCCGCCCCACCCCGACTGACACCCCCGCAGATGGTCCCCGACGTCTTCTACTCGGTCTGTTACGGGACCAAGGACGTGCCCGACGCCGTCGCCAAGCTCCACACCTTCCAACCCGCCATCCTTCACGGCTACTGCCGGCGGCGGGTGAGGTACGCCGACTACCCGGGCATCACCGAGGACGAGGGCCACCAGGTCTTTGGCACCCTGACCACGGGGCTCACGCGGGCAAACATGGCCAAGCTCGACTACTTTGAGGGCGGCCAGTACGAGCGCCGGACCGTCACCGTCAGGCTGCTCAAAAGGGTTGGCAACCTCAAGGGGGAAGGTAACGTCGAGGGCGAGGAGAATACGGCCGAGGTCTATGTCTATCTGAACAAGAATGATATCGAAGAACAGGAATGGTAAGTATCTTCACTAGACCGTCCCCGTCGTCACAGCCAGCAGGCGTTCTTTTTGTTCTTTTGTCTTTCCTCCTCTCTTTTTCTTCCGTTTCAGGATCAAACAGGCCCGGGATTGCATTGTTGACGCTGGCGTCTAGGGACCTGGAAGAGTTTCGCCGCGATAAGCTGAAATACTGGACTCGGGCTGGTTACGTGTTTGAGGGTGAGTGGTATATCGGCCCTACACGGCGCTCTCCAGCACCGCAAAGAAGTCCTCGAGCTTACCTACTCGACCCTAGACTGTGACCCAAAAGATCCGGCAAAGGTGGCTGGCGAATCTTAGAGCATGACTTCCATGGTGTTGATAGGAGTCTGCTGGTGTAGAAGTAGTGGGTTGTGTTTCCATTGTACCCGCAGACTGCGGTCTCTGTTTAGGAGCCACTCTACTGCACTTGTCACGGGATTCCTGTGCCTCCCATGACATGCACACGTCAGGCATACGTCACGCATACGTCATGCAGGCCTCTGCACCAGGGCCCAGTCTTAAGGCCTGGTCGCATGCCCATCCTGTCATGGGGCATTCGTCCTTTGCGTGACTTCGTCTTCTGGGGTGTAGCTGGGCCGGCGCATGCCCACTGAACTTGCCGGGCAGTAAACCCAGTACGTCGGGCAATCTGGTGATAAGTAAAACCTCCATATTGGTAAAGGCCTCGGACCTTGAGCCTCTCATCGCGAGTCAAATCGCTAGCTTTCTTACGCTTGGTTGGTGTGGTTGGGGTAGCTGGATTTAGGAGCTGGGAAATTGCAAGACCTCGAGGCACCGCCATGGTTGTAGAATGACAAAAATGGTCTGAATATCGCTATAGAAGTCACTTTCCTATTGAATATATTAGGAAAGTGACATAGTGGCGAAATATTACATCTGTGGCGAATTTGCTGCGTCACAACCCTGTAAGTCACACGCGCTAACAAAACAAACCCCGGCGCCTTGTAGTTCTTGCTCTCTTCGTGCAATATCATTTGTATGTGCAGGCTGACCAGACCGTCTGTGTGGTGCCCGTCACAGCACTTGAACTTCGGCCCCCCGTGCAAATCGAGGAATACGCAGCGGTTGGGCCGGAAACGGGGGATTGCGTTCATAACCCAAGCGATAGCACAAGTAGAGCGTGTCAACGAAAGGCCCCGACTGGGGTTCGGTTGCCGGCTAGAGCCAGGTGATTGCCGTCGGAGTTTCGATGCTCTCAGAGTGATAGTCACCAAAGATTCCAGACTTTATCTGCCACAGGTCTGCGTCAGCTTTACGAGACGATGTTGAGCTCTTAATTTCAGTGGTAAGCAAGAATCGAAGCTGGCTTCTTCACTTGCGAAGACGGGAGTGGAGCCGGGCAGGCAACGATTTCGAGAGAGGCTCGAGAGGGCAGGAGTGCTGCGGGTTAGGGTTGCGTCCTCTCAGTGCCCCACAAATCCTGAAACAGACGACAAAAATCCCACCTCGCACGTGTTGGACGTTCGCTTCTAGGCTGTTGGGATGAATGAGAAGAGGCCGCGGCGCTTGTGGCCAGGGTCTCGTTGACTGGTCATGGGGATTGACTGTTTGCTATTGTCCAAATACATGCCAACTAATTGTGCCGGCCTCTTGGAGGAGATGAGCTGCATAGCAACTGGGTGATCTGGACTCTATCGTGGTTCTGTGGAAAGGCTCTATGAAGACATCTGACTGAAACAGCACAGCTCGGCCAGCAAGATTGCCCGAATTTGATGAGTACGGATTACAATCATCAAAAAAGTCATGAAAGCGATGCCAAGATCAAGCCACGGAAGCGGCCCGGTGGAGTGGGGCACAGAAATCCCACAGGCGAGGACGATCTGCCGTCTGCGCGCCTGTCGCGGCTGCTGATCATCTTCCCGCGTCGTTGGTCATGTCTCATCCCAAACTCACCATCGTGGCTGAAACTTCTCGTGGAGGTTCCAACTGCCATTCCAGAAAGTTACCCGAAAATCGTTCTTCCGAAGTATGCCAGCACGAAAGCCACCGTGATAAATATGTCTCGCAGCTGTTTGGGCTCTGCTGGAAACCTTGGTCGACGGTCGACCGAGGCACCGAGGCCTTGACATGAATCCTTTCTGCCTTTCTTTCAGGCCGCGCCCGACATCTCCTGTACACAGTAAGAAGCGCCTCTCACACTTCGCCGTGCGCCACTGCTGACGTCAAGCTTAGGGGTTCCTCCGTATTGGCTGACCTGCCGCGACTGAAACGGCAAGGGTTCGTGCATCGCCATCGTCCGAGACCCCTGGTCGACCTGGGACGTACTTCCGAGACGTTTAGACTTTAGACTTTGCAGTCATAAACCCAGGCTTGAGGGCGGGCCGCTTCCCGCTTCTTCTGAGCATCCCCGAAGAGCCCCAGCCCAGCTGATGTTCCGGCCAATGTCGCACTATGATTCAGAAGCGGTCCCCGTCATGACTTGTCACGAGCCGTTGTAGCTCGCCCGCCTCGTCTCTCGGCCCGAAGCCCGGCGCCTGGGGCCTCACCGTCCTGCTCAAGGCGAGGAGGCATCAACCTGGCGACCTCAGCACGGGGGCTCCGTTTGATGGGCAGTTGACAACCCAAAGAGTCACGCGAGGTTCTCATTCCACGGGCCTTCGAAGCACCGCAGGTGGCGCATGTCCACCGCAGCTGTCCGTTATCTGATGTTGAGACAGGCCCGGCCGGTTTCTCCCTCTCGTTGGGGTGGGAACAGGCCAAAAGTGCGCCGTCCATTGAGGCCACCATGCAGCTTCGTTGAAGGATATAAGGAACCAGCCGAGCACGCCTTGACTGTTTGGTTCCTCATCCACCCACTCACTCACCAACCACTCCAGTCCTTCCTTTGAGGCTTCACTTCTTGTATTGCCTGGTGCAATAACTTTTCTCACACTCCTTTTTTTCTCTGGACTAGTGACTCGTTGACCGAGCCAGTCCCACATTCCTTGTTGGATAATCTAGCCTCGAATCAGCTCGACATCCTCACTCAAATCAGCCCCTGTCTAACACCTCTGACGAGATGTTCTTCACCACTATCGCTGCCGCTGGCCTTCTGGCCACAGTCTCCCAGGCTCACATGGTTATGCGGCTCCCTGCTCCTTATGACACCCCAGCGATAGACAACGGCCCAATCCAACCCGATGGTAGCGACTACCCATGCAAAAACGCGGGCGGCGTGGACTACACGGGGACGGCGGCCAAGATGGAGAAGGGGTCCAAGCAAAAGTTGGCCTTCACAGGTGGCGCAACCCACGGTGGCGGCTCCTGCCAGGTTTCCCTGACCTACGACAACCCGCCCACCGCGAACAGCGTCTTCAAAGTCATCCACTCGATCCATGGTGGCTGCCCGATCCGGGCGCACGAAGGAAACTTCAACAGCCAGGATCCGACCGTCACGCCGCCGGATGAGTACGAGTTCGAGATTCCCGACGGCATCCCTTCGGGCAACGCGACCCTCGCCTGGACCTGGCTGAACAAGGTCGGCAACCGCGAGTTCTACATGAACTGCGCGCCCGTCGATATCGCCGGCGGCGAGGGCAGCGAGGCCGCCCTGGCTGAGTTGCCCGATATGTTCATCGCCAACATCCCGCAGGGCAACGGCTGCACGACCGTCGACAGCACCGACGTCAAGTTCCCCAACCCTGGCAAGTCGGTCGAGACAACTCCCGGCAAGGAAGCCGGCCTGACCGATCCCGTGGGCAACTGCGGCGGCGGCGCCGGTTCCGCCGGCGCGGGCGCGGGCTCTGCTACGCCTGCGGGCGCCGCTGCTACCCCGTATGTCCGTGGCCGCCGACCCGCCATCCGGGCCTAAGGGTATGACCGCGTACTCCTGATTTCGGCTGCCGGACGCAGAACGAAATAGAGCTTGGATTGGCGCACATTCGTTACGAACCAACTGGCCACCTTCCGTCAACGGTTCCAAAGGGGTCAGGTCGCTCGCTTTGTGATGTACGAGAGACTTGGTGGAATACACTTGCTTCAATGGCCTGGGAAGTCTGACACACGGTACGGCACATTCACTTGAATTAGCAAAAAACATTCGTTCGGAAAGGGGTTTGGAGAGACGGCAGGCCAGCGTTTGAGCTAGACATATTTTCCTTAGAGCTTTGGGTAGCTGTGGTTGGTGGTGGGGGATAGTCATTCCTTTTGAGAATAGAACACGTACGTTCCTTTGCGCAAACAGCCGCAGTATGGTTGATTGGGAAAGCAGGGCAGCTCGAGGTGAAAAATTGAAGGTACTTGACTTTGCCGACGAATTCAAAAACGATGACTTCAGGTCACTTTTGCGCGACATCTGGACGCGTTGCAACGTGGGGCCCTAGGTTGATAAAGATCGAGATAAGCTCCATAGTGGGCCAACCGGGTGACAAAAAAAGCCGCGCTCGCAAAAGTTCCACACCCGCCAGATACCTCAAATACTATACATTTTTATATACATTTGTAAGTCACTCAATGGCCTGTCATTTTTCCCCCTCCTGCAACTACATCCTGCATCCGTTGGACCTTGAATCGACCCAGCGGTTGATTGTCTCTTGCGACAACGTATTCCAACCTTCAACCGCAAGGCTTTGAAGTTCCTCCTCGGTCCAGGACGGGAACTTAGCTATATACTGTTTGACCACGTTCCACCCGTTCTCGATCGGAGAGAGATCCGGAGACCCAGGCGTATTGAAGAAGTACTTTAGACCATGCTGCTGCTTCCAATCCCGGACGATGTTGTTCTTCCCTGTACCATGCCCTGAATCGCCGTCTTCCTCAAGGACAAATTGATCTCGCGCAAGCCAAGGACTAACAGCTTTCTCGAGGATCTCGTCTCGGTATATTTGCATCGACATCTTGCCGTTCAAATTCCCCGGAACCTCGTAGAAGTAGAGGTCGGACTTGAAATTCCATCCGATCGCGGCCCACGCGTGAAGTCGTTTAAGATGCTTTGGCTCTGGCGCGCGAGCCTCTTGGATGCAGTCGGGGCAATGCCGTTCACCAGACTTCCGAATGATCATAATGCGGCCCTCGGGTCCAAGGGAAAAGTGTACCTCGTCAGACCACCGAATATCGCGCCAATGCTGCGGCGTTGGGCGTTCTCGAAGAGCAATAGTCGCAGCGTTAAGACGCCTTTACGCGGTTGCCGGCGAGACCCATAACCTTTCCGACAGGCGACACATTCACGTTATCCAAAGGTGCCCATCGCCCGTTGAATCGTACGCCAGCTGACCTCGGCGGCCACGCCTGCCTCGTACGCTAGAGCTTGCCAAGTCAAGGCTCGAGCCTCAAAGCCGTACTTCCAAATCAGCTTTTCCATCGCTCGGAGGTCGGCAGGAGAGAGGATTCGTTTGCGGCCACGCGTTTCTTCAAGGTCTTCAAGGTCGGGGTTGTCGGGGTCATCTTGGAGGTTACGCCGGTTGCGTCGTTGGCGAACGATCTCCCAGCCCTGCCAATTGCTGACTCCAAAGTGCTCAAAAACGCGGGACTTAAAGTGAGGAATCTTCTCCTTTTCAAGAAACGAAATGGTACCTAAGACATTGGACTTTTTGGGTGTACGGTGGTGCTGGTTGCCCATGATTGGAAGTACCTTGTGCTGGTTGCAAAGGCCGAGTGTCCTGGGGTGCGGGGAATTTTTTGGTTGTGAGCGCGGCTTTTTTTGTCACCCGGTTTTGGTGGGGTACTGCATGGCAGGTGGAGCTTAAAAGGTGAACCAATCATACCAACGAATGCCATTCACCAAGGTATCGGGATATTCTTGTTGCGTGCCTAGCGCACTTTGTTTTCGCGACCGCATCGCCCGGCTGGCGTTGCTTTGGGATTTTCCGGTCAAGGTGCAGCGCAGCCTTGTCCATTACTCTATCCATGGCCATATTAGCGACCATCATACCCAGGCCCTCGAACAGCGATTTTCGACTCGGAATTACTCCTGGCAACACCAATTAGGAGACTTTCACACCAACTTTCCCTTGAACGATTTACGACCGCGAGAGTATTTCATACTCCTTCAAACCACCCCAGCCTTATGGACCCATAGGTGCGTCTGCGATAGCTTCCTGAGAAGCTCGATGCGCGCCAGCTAACCTCCAAAGACCCTGTCGCGAACCGATTCGAACCTCACCCCGACATCCGGTGATATCAACAGAGGCGAGCTAGGCTGCCGCCTTACCCCTCGTGAGGGCGAATGTCGCAGCCATGGCAAGCAGTTTGATCGAGGATGTGGTCAGGAAGCTCAGTGTCCCGGAGACCGGTAAGCTACCACCACCGTCGGCCCCATTCGCGATTTCCATGTGCTGGCTTGCAGCTTTGGGGACCCTTCCGAGCTAATAACGACGTCTTTCTGCAGAGCTTCGGCTCAAGGTCGAGGCAGCATGTGCCCTGCGCGACAGTCTCGACCACTACACGGCCGGCCCCGGCTACACTGTCTTCCTCAAGCGACTGATGCCCGCATTTGTCAACATCCTCCGCCAACCATGCGTTTTCCAGACCACGCCGCCCGATCAGATCAACGCGCAGAAACTGCGAAACTGCGTGCTAGAGATCCTCCATCGGCTGCCAACGTCGCAGGTGCCCCCCGATCCGTTCGAGCCGTACGCCCAGGAGGTTGTCGACCTCTTGATGCATCTCATCCACAACGATAACGAAGACAACGCCGTTCTCTGCGTCAAGATCATCTCGGACATCATGAGGCATCAGCACAAGATCATGGGGAACAAGGTTCAGGACTTCTTGTCTCTAATCCAGGAGCTGTTCGAGCAACTGGACCGCGTGGTTCGCGAGCAGCTCGACAACACCTCCTCGACTGGCGCTCCCGCCCCGCCGTCTACTCCGGGGAGCACCCAGACCACATTTCTCCCGCACCAGCAGTCGCCGAGGGCAGGATCGCCGATTGCCTCCGGGGCTCCCGACTTCAACGTCGACGCCAGCCAACAGTCGAATCGCACATTGCTGAGGGGGATGCAGTCTTTCAAGGTCCTGGCAGAGTGCCCCATTGTTGTCGTCTCAATATTCCAAGTCTACCGGTCGACCGTCGCGCAGAATGTTAAGGCGTTCGTGCCCTTGATCAAGTCGGCCCTCGTCTGCCAAGCCGCGGCTCAAGCGCAGGCGCACAAGGACGCCGCTGCTCGGGACACCATCCACACCGGCGTGAGCCCCAACATCAAGAACCGCGCTGCCTTTGGCGACTTCATTACCGCTCAGGTCAAGACTATGAGCTTCCTGGCGTATCTGCTGAGGCAGTATTCGGGCCCACTCACGGACTTCTTGCCCTCTCTCCCAGAGATCACGGTCCGTCTCTTGAAGGACTGCCCGAGGGAGAAAGCAGGGGCCCGAAAGGAGCTCCTGGTGGCGATTCGGCACATAATCAATTTCAATTTCAGAAAGATTTTCGTTCCCAAGATTGCCAACTTGCTGGACGAGAGGATACTGATTGGAGACGGCCTAACGGTCCACGAGACGATGCGGCCCCTTGCGTACAGCATGCTGGCCGACCTAATTCACCACGTCCGGGAAAGCCTTTCGCCCGAGCAGATCCGCAAGACGGTTGAGGTCTACACTCGGAACCTCCAGGACAGCTTCCCGGGGACCAATTTCCAAACCATGAGCGCAAAGCTTCTCCTCAACATGGCCGAAGTCATCGCGCGGATGCCAAACAAGGCCGACGCCCGCCATTATCTCATCATGATTCTCAACGCCATCGGCGACAAATTCGCCGCCATGAATAGGCGATACCACAACACCGTCAAGCTCTCCAAGCATTATACCCAGCTTGCGGCCGAGAACGTGCCGGAGACGTATCTCCCCGACAAGGAGCACCCGCCCGACTGGGACGAGGTGGACATCTTCAACGCCATGCCGATCAAGGCGTCGAACCCCCGAGACCGCGCCGCCGATCCCGTTGCCGACATCAAGTTCCTCTTCCGGAACTTGATGAACGGGCTGAAGAACACCTTCTATCAGCTGAAGAGCTGCAATCAGCCGGGTGCCGTGGATCTGAGCGCGGCCCCCGCCCACTGGACCGATGTCGCCTACGGCTTCACCGCCGAGGAAGTCAAGGTTATCGTCAAGTTATTCCGCGAGGGCGCCCACGTGTTCCGCTACTACGAGATCGAGAAGCCAGCAGCCGAGTCGCCCTACAGCTCGCCAGTCGAATACATGGCCAACTTTTACATGATTTCTAGTAGCAAGGAGGAGAAGGAGCTGCTTGAAAGCTTCGCGACTGTCTTTCATTGCATCGACCCTGCCACCTTCCATGAGGTGTTCCAGCAGGAGATTCCACGCCTCTACGAGATGATCCATGAGCATACCGCCCTCCTTCATATACCCCAGTTCTTCCTCGCCAGTGAGGCAACGTCCCCCAGTTTCTGCGGCATGCTCCTGCGCTTCTTAATGGAGCACATCGAGGATGTCGGCTCGGCCGACATCAAGAAGTCCTCCATCCTCCTCCGCCTTTTCAAGCTGGCCTTTATGGCCGTCACTTTGTTCGCCGCTCAGAACGAGCAGGTGCTTTTGCCCCACGTCGTCGACATCATGACCAAATCCATTGAGCTGTCCACAAAAGCAGAGGAACCGATGAACTATTTCCTGCTGCTGCGGTCCCTGTTTAGGAGCATCGGGGGCGGAAAGTTCGAGCACCTCTACAAGCAGATCCTGCCGCTGCTGGAGATGCTTCTCGACGTTCTCAACAACCTCCTTCTAGCGGCTCGCAAGCCTGCCGAGCGAGATCTCTACGTGGAGCTCTGCCTTACGGTGCCCGCCAGGCTGAGCAATCTCTTACCACACCTCAGCTTCCTAATGCGCCCCTTGGTGGTCGCATTGCGTGCCGGCACAGACTTGGTTGGCCAAGGTCTACGCACGCTCGAGCTGTGTGTCGATAATCTCACTGCTGATTACTTGGATCCGATCATGGCCCCGGTGATCGATGAGCTCATGACAGCTCTCTTTGATCACCTGAAGCCCCATCCATACAGTCATTTCCACTCCCACACGACCCTCAGGATCCTCGGAAAGCTTGGTGGCCGCAATCGAAAGTTTATGACGGATGCCCTCCCCGTCACCTTTCAGCAGTACGTCGATGATCGGTCGAGCTTCGACATCCGCCTCATTGGGTCAAGGCGGGACCGAGCCTTTCCCGCGCACCTGGGAATCGATCTCGCCATCCAGAAACTGATGGAGGTGCCGAAGCCCGTCAAAGGGTCTTTGCCTTCGGCGTCAAAGCAATACGATCCGTACTACAAGAGACAGGCTTTGAACCTCATCATTGCCCAGGTCAAGCTGCGGGTTGGATATGACAGTTTGCCGGATGATCTTCCCCGGCTTGTTCGCCTCCAGGTCCAGGATTTGATTGCCCGCAACAAGGATGTCAGCATATCCGTCTTCGACGGCTCCGACAAGGAACGGTCCATTGCCAAAAAGAACGACGAGGAGCTTCTGCTGAAGCGTCTGGTCAAGGCCCTCATGTTTGCTCAGTCGATCCCCGATTTCAAGGCTGAGGTGGATGCGTTGCTCCTCAACCTTGCTCGCCACTTCACCATCATCGAGGTGGGACGGGCACTGGTCGACATGAAAAAGGCCTACAGCCCGTTCGACACCAAGTCGGGCGAGGGCCCTCTTTTCGTCGACAGCAGGGTTTTGTCTGACGCCATCTTGGAGTCGCTGGCTTCCGAGAACCCGGATATCCGGGACGCAGCCGAGCGTCTGATCAAGGAGATGTACAACTCCGCCGTCACCATCTTTGGGTCATCCACGCACGTTGCCCGCCTGACTTTCTTTAACAGCTTGGCCGCCACTTTCTGTCATGGCTGCTATGAGGAGGAGTGGTTTACCAAGACGGGGGGCACCCTGGGAATCAAAGCCCTTCTTACTGATATTGACCTCGGAGACCTGTGGGTGGCGGCGAAACAGATTGACATCGTTCGCGCCCTGATGTATGTCATCAAAGACATGCCGCAGGATCTGCCCGAGAAGACGAGAAGGTCTGCACAGGTGACTCTCGAGCTCCTCTTGACAAGGCTCACCAAGAATGTCAAAAAAGCGGACTGCCTACCTGCCCCGCCCGCAGCGACTCCGCAGCCGCCCCAAACTCCGCAGAAGCTCTCTCGGATCGCCCAAATCATCGTCATGATGAACGGGGAGCTCTCGCACATGAACCGCCATGTACGAGACACCGCCAAGAGGTCCCTCGAGCTGATTGCGAGGGCAGCCGAAGCCGAGGTCTGGGAGCTCCTTGACCCTCATCGCAAGCTCCTGCTCCAGCCGATTTATGCCAAACCTCTGAGGGCCCTGCCTTTCCCCATCCAGATCGGCTTTATTGATGCCGTGGCATACTACATGTCTTTGAAGCGCGACTTTGTTGCGTTTGACGAGAACTTGAACCGGCTGCTCATGGAGTCGCTGGCCCTCGCAGATGCGAGCGACGACTCCCTTGCGGGCAAGATACAAGAGTTTCGGACGCATGACTTCATCGTCAACCTCCGGGTCTCCTGCATCAAGATCCTCAGCAGCGCAATGGGCTTTGATGAGTTTGGGAGCGGTCCCAATAATCCCACAAGGATCAAAGTCGTCTCGGTCTTCTTCAAATGCCTGTACTCGGACTCGCAGCCGACGATCGAGGCGGCCAACGATGCCTTGAAAGCGGTCCTCCAGCACACTAGCAAGTTGCCGAAGGATCTGCTTCAGTCGGGTCTCCGGCCTGTTCTCGCCAGTCTGCAGGATGCTAAGCGCTTGACTGTCCACAGCCTTGACAACCTTGGCCTGCTGCTCCGGCTGCTGACGACCTACTTCAAAGTGGAGATCGGAGCGCGTCTCCTTGAGCATGTCAAGCAAATCGCCGAGCCCAGCTTTCTCCAGCAGGTCTCGTTTACCTTTTTCGAGCAGCACAACTCGTTAAAGGTGATTGCCGCCGTCTTCAACATCTTCCACCTGCTGCCTGAAGCCGCCAAGCAGTTCAAGGAGCGTGTCATCGACAACGCCCTGGACCTCGAGGAGAAGTTGCGGCGGACCCATCACAGCCCGTTCCGCCTACCACTGTACAAGTATCTCAACAAATACCCTTCAGACGTCTGGGCCTTCACCCTGGGTAAGCTCGAGGAGTTGAGATATGGCCGGTTCCTGTCTCAGGTTCTGCGGTATCCGGATAGCCAGGTGCTCCGGGATTACGGCGCAGCAAACGTCGAGTTCATCATCAAGACGTGCAATAATATTGTCACCCAAGGCAAGGACACCAAATATATCGCCATCATCAATACTATCAACATGCTGGATGCCCTCTGCCAATTTCCCAACACCCTCTCCTGGCTGGACAACAAGGAACACATTGAGTGGTTGAAGCAGGTTGGCAAAGAGCTCGAGCGCAACCTGAAGATGGACGTTTTGCCGCCGAGCCTCCGGCTGCCGGCTGACCAGGCCTCCGAACAGCTCATGACGATTCTGACCAAGGCCCTGGCGCGGAATCACAAGGATTTGGACCAGCTCTTTGGCCTCGTTGAGTCCATCACCGCGGATGACTTCCGCGAGACACCAGCCTTCCTCTCGCATATCTACAAGTACATCATCTGCAGCGACTCGGTCGAGTTTTGGAGGATTGTGGTTCTTCGCTGTCTCGAGGTCTACGCCGGGAGGACCGCATCGCAGCGAACCAAATGGTATCTGCTGCACAACATCGTCAACCCCATCGTTGCCATGGATGTCAAGCGGCACTGGAATCGCGGGGAGCAGAGCAAGGGCCCGCGGTTCCTTGACAAGACCATAATCGACTCGATCAACACAAAGATCTGGAAGGTCAACCTGCCCGACCCCCAGGAGGATCTGTTGCAGCCGCGGATCGACCACACCCGCATGGAGGTACTTCAGCTCTCGGCAATGATTGTCAAATACCACCACGCCATCCTCCAAGATGCTCGTAAGGACTTCATTAAGTTTGGATGGACCTACATTCGGCTGGACGATGTCATCAACAAGCATGCGGCCTATGTCGTGATCGGCTACTTCATCGCTCACTACGAGACCCCGGCCAAGATCGTCACGCAGATCTACTTCTCCCTCCTGAAGACCAACCAGAGTGAAGGACGGCCGCTCGTCACTCAGGCTCTGGAACTGATGGCACCAGTCATGGCCAAGAGGTGTAACACAGCTCTGACGGACCGTAACCCGGTGTGGGCGGTTGCTCCGCGCCGCATCCTCGCCGAGGAAAGCCAGAACGTGCTGCAGATGACATGCATCTTCCACTTCCTCGTCCGGCATCCGGACTTGTTCTACCACACTCGGGATAAGTTCGCGATGCTGATCATCCAGTGCCTCCGCAAGGTTGCATCGCCCCCCAATCCGACCAGCGATCACCGGAAGCTTGCGCTCAACATGATGTGGTTGATATGGCAATGGGAGGAGCGGCGCGTGGAGGGCAAGACGAGCGAGCCACTCCGCGACGCCTCCGAGTCACCCAACACCAAGAAGCGCATGTTGGAGGACCTGCAGGCATCCTCCCCTTCGGCGGCGCGACAGCCGGAGAAGGCCGAGTTCCAGATCCCGGCGATGGGCCGCCAGAAGATGATCAAGTATCTCGTGGAGTTCATTGCCCAGCTCGGCGAACGGTACCCACTACCCTCAGCCAAGCCGCGCGATCCTGCCGCTCCGCCGCCGCATGCCCAGTCGACTGAGCTCTGCACCAAGGCGATGTCTCTGCTGTACAATCTTCTCCAGCCGCAATACTGGGGCGACTTGAACGTTGACCTGTTACCCAACATCACCGACGTGGTTTTGGCCAGTGACAAGGCGGCAGGCCTCCTGGCGGCGGATCCTTCAGACACGGACAAGTACGATGACAAGTTCATCACCAACATCGTCAACACGTTGCAGGTTGTCCGCATCATTCTCAACTTCAAGTCTGACGACTGGATCCTGAAGAACATGACGCAAATCCAGAAGATTCTGGACAAGTGTCTGAAATCGGAGAACCCCGAGATTCAGGACTGCCTGCATGTGGCCGACAGGAAGTACGACGGTGACCGGGACATCAAGCCGATCGTCAAGCGCATCCTGGACGCCGTCCCGGAGGACGTCCCAATGGAGGATGCCGATGTCGATGGGGAATCGGAGGCGCAAACCTCGGAGGTCATTGCGTTTCTCTCGGGCATCGCCGCAGAGAGCATGGCTGCCTCGAACTACGTGTCTGGCATCGACCTTTTGTGGTCCCTCGGCCGCCGCAAGCCATCCATTATTGACCAGCACATACCCGCCATCATGAAGTCGTTGCAGTCGAAGCTTGCCAGGGATCACGTTTCGCACTACGCAGCATTGGCGCACCAGGCCGGCGGTGTTCGGCCGCCTCAGGATCCGAATGCGCCGACCGAGATGAATGCCTATGACCTCGAGATCCAGACGGGCTTGATCCTCAAGGCCATCGAGGCGACAGCGATGCGCATGGAGATTCTTGGCGACAACAGGCGACCCTTTCTCAGTGTTTTGGCGACCATTGTCGAGAAGTCTTTGCATGTGGCTCTTTGCGAGAAGATCCTCGAGATGGTGGAAGGTTGGGTCTTCCGCTCGGAAGGCACGTGGCCAACGCTTAAAGAGAAAACGGCAGTGTTGCATAAGATGATCTCGTTTGAGCATCGCCAAGATCCAACCATGTTGATGAAGTTCCTCGAGCTTGTTCTCCGTATCTACGAGGACCCCAAGATCACCCGGACGGAGCTGACCGTTCGGATGGAGCATGCCTTCCTCATCGGCACCAGAGCCCAAGACGTGGAGATGCGCAACAAGTTCATGACCATCTTCGACAAGTCCCTTTCCAAGACTGCGAGCGCCCGGCTGGCCTATGTGATCCTTTCTCAGAATTGGGACACGTTGGCGGACTCGTACTGGCTCGCGCAGGCCTCTCAGCTCCTCTTGGGCGGCGTGGACATGAACCCCATCGTCCAACTTCACCAAGATGATTTCCGCACCCTGCAGGTTTCTCAGCTCTTTGGCTTTTACTCCAAGGACACACGAGAGCCGGCCAACATGAGCGACGACAAGTTCGAAGCTTTCATGGCGAATCATCGGCGGTTTGTGGCCGAGCTCAGCGATATCAGGGTGCGCGACATCCTCGAGCCTCTGACCCAGCTGCAACACATTGATCCTACTTTCGCCAATGAACTCTGGGTCGCACTCTTCCCGATGTTCTGGTCGGCGACAGCCAAGGAGGACCGACCTGAGCTCGAGCGCGGCCTGGTGACCCTGCTGACCAAGGACTACCACTCGCGCCAGATGGACAAGCGCCCCAACGTTGTCCAATCGCTCCTGACTGGCGCGGTCAAGACATGGCCGCATTGCAAGATCCCGCCACACGTTCTCAAGTTCGAAGCCAAGACCTACGACATTTGGTACACGGCGCTGTATCAGTTGGAGAACTCGGCCCTCAAGCCCGAGATTGACTCTGCGGCCGTCCGGGAGTCTAACCTGGACGCACTGGTCGAACTCTACGCGTCTCTTGGCGAAGACGACCTGTTCTACGGAACATGGCGCCGTCGTTGCCAGTTTGTCGAGACGAACGCTGCCCTGTCGTACGAGCAGCATGGCATGTGGGAGAAGGCTCAGCGAATGTACGAGACGGCACAGATCAAGGCCAGAACCGGTGTCATTCCATTTTCCGAGTCGGAGTACATGCTTTGGGAGGACCATTGGGTTCTCTGTGCTCAGAAACTGCAGCAGTGGGAGGTTCTCCAGGATTTCGCCAAGCATGAAAATTTCCAGGATCTGCTCCTGGAGTGCGCGTGGCGGAATCCCGAGTACTGGCAGAACCAGGAGAACCGTGATCAGCTGGACACTCTCATCAAGGGCGTCATGGATGCGCCGACACCGAGGAGGTCGTTCTTCCAGGCATTCATGTCCCTCCTGAAGCTGCATAACAAGCAAGAGTCCCCGCAAGACTTCAACCGAGTTGTCGACGAGGCCATCCAGTTGTCCATTAGGAAGTGGCACCAACTGCCCAAGCGCCTCACCTCGGCTCACGTCCCCGTTCTGCAAAACTTCCAGCAACTCGTTGAGCTCCACGATGCTAGCGTCATCTGTCAGAGCCTCACCGGCACCAACGCCAACAACCTCGACGTGAAGTCAGGAGAGCTCAAGCTGCTCCTCGGGTCTTGGAGGGACCGACTCCCGAACACGTGGGACGACATCGTCGCATGGCAGGATTTGGTGACTTGGAGGCAGCACATCTTTGGTCTCATCAACGGTACCTATCTGCAGCTCGTTCCGCCCCAACCCCAGAATGCGGGAGGCGTGTCGTTCGCATACCGCGGATATCACGAGACGGCTTGGATCATCAACCGCTTCGCTCACGTTGCTAGGAAGCACGCCTTGCCGGATGTCTGCATCAGCCAGCTCAGCCGCATTTACACCCTCCCCAACATTGAGATCCAAGAAGCGTTCCTCAAACTCAGGGAGCAAGCCAAATGCCACTACCAGAACCCCGACGAGCTGACGAGCGGCCTGGACGTGATCAACAACACGAATCTTAACTACTTCAGCGCGCCGCAGAAGGCCGAGTTTTACACGCTGAAAGGCATGTTCCTGGAGAAGCTCGGGCAAAAAGAGGAGGCCGACAGCGCGTTTGGAACGGCTCTCTACTTTGACATCACGGCGGCGAAGGCTTGGGCAGAATGGGGCTACTTCAACGACCGGAAGTTCAAGGAAAACCCTACCGACCTGGGAGCGGCGAAGCAGGCCCTTACCAGTTATCTGCAGGCTGCGTCGAGCTACAAGAATCACAAATCTCGGAAGCTGATCGCGCGGATTCTGTGGCTTCTGAGTATGGATGATACCAACGGGACGATCGCGGCAGGGTTCGATGACTTTAAGGGCGAGATCCTCGTGTGGTGGTGGATCACGTACATTCCACAGCTCCTGATCGGTCTCGGGCACAAGGAAGCCCCGAGGGTGCAAAGTATCCTCCTCAAGATCGCCAAGACATACCCGCAGGCGCTGTACTTCCAGCTCAGGACAAACCGTGAGGACATGCTCCAGATCAAAAAGAACCAGGAGGCCAAGGAGCGGGCGAGGCGCGGCCCGTCAGCGGCCAGCAAGCCGAACGGTTCGCCTCAGATGGCTAAGAAAGAAGCCGGGGCCGGTGGAGGCGATTCTCGACCAGCCACGGCTAACGGAGAGGGGGCCGGACAAGTCAAGCCGGAGCCGAAGGCCGAAGCGGGAGAGGGCAGCGCAGCGGGCGTTCCGTCAGCCGCGGCTACTGGTCCGTCGCAGGGTGAGCAAGCGGGCAGCGCGCAGAAGAAGCAGCCTTGGGACCTCAGTGAGGAGATTATGAGCGTCCTGAAGACGGCGTTCCCGCTGCTGGCGCTGTCGATGGAGACCATGGTCGATCAGATCCAGAAGCATTTCAAGTGCCCGCCGGATGAGGACGCTTACAGGTTGATCGTTGCCCTGCTCAACGACGGTCTCGCCTATGTTAGCCGCATGCCGACGTCGTACGCCAGGGACGTCAAGCTTCCTCCTGCGACTGAGAACAACATCACGCGTTTCGCCGAGACGATACTCCCGAGTCACATCCGAGGCACGTTTGAGGCCGATTTTGTCAAGGTCAAGCCGACCATGTACGAGTACATCCACAACCTGCGCAAGTGGCGCGATAAGTTCGAGGAGAAGCTTGACAGGCGGACGTCGCCGGTGCCGCTCGAGAGTTTTGCGCACTACTCGCCGCATCTAAGCGAGTTCCGGTACCAAAAGTTTGACGACGTCGAGGTTCCGGGCCAGTACCTGCAACACAAGGATAAGAACCAGGATTTCGTGCGCATTGACAGGTTCTTGCCCAACGTTGACCTCGTGCGGGCCATCGGGGCGTCGCACCGGCGGCTCAAAATACGCGGCCACGACGGCAGTGTGCACCCGTTCGCCGTGCAGCATCCGGCGGCGCGGCATTGCCGGCGCGAGGAGCGCATCCTGCAGCTGTTCCGGCAGCTCAACCAGACGCTGGCCAGCAAGAAGGAGAGCAGGCGGCGGGATCTGCAGTTCACGCTGCCGCTGATGGTACCGCTCGCGCCTCACATCAGGATCGTGCAGGAAGACACGACATACATCACGCTCCAGGGTGTCTATGAGGACCACTGCCGGCGGAACGGGATACAAAAGGACGAGCCGGTGCTGTTCACGATGGAGAAGCTCCGGGGGCTTGTGGACGTCAAGGGACCGGTAGGATCGCCCTCGGCAACAACGGTACAAGAAGGACGCGAGCTGACGAGACGTGATTTGCAGAAACCGCCCGAGCACGCGGTGACGGCGCGGATGGAGGTGCTGCGGGCGATCCAGGAGAAGTACGTGGACAACACGGTGGCGCTCGAGTACTTCCAGGGGGCGTTCCCCGACTTTTCCGAGTTCTGGCTCTTCCGGCGGCGGCTCTCATATCAGCTGGCGGCGCTGACATTCATGACGTACATTATGCACATCGACAAGCGGTACCCGCACAAGATCAACATTGCGCGCGGGTCGGGCAACATCTGGGGCTCGGAGCTCGTCTGCTTCATGGCGCCTAACCGGCCCATCTTCCACAACCAGGAGCCGGTGCCGTTCCGGCTGACGCCCAACCTGCAGACGCTCATGGGCCCGCTGGCAGCCGAGGGCGTCTTTGCGAGTGCCGTCATGGCGATCGCGCGGTGCCTGACGGAGCCCGAGCTGCAGCTGGAGCACGCGCTGACGCTGTTTGTGCGCGACGAGATGATGTACTGGTTCACGAGCTCGCACCGGTCCATGAACGTGACGGAGAACCAGCTGCGCGAGACGGTGCAGGCCAACAGCGAGATGATTGTCCGGAAGGCCGTGTCGCTCGCCCAGGCGCCGGCCGGGAACCTGCCCGCGCACCAGACGGTTATCGACCTGGTGGCCAAGGCGGTCAACCCCATGAATCTGGCCATGTGCGATGCGCTTTGGATGCCTTATCTCTAGAAGGCTGGTGGATGTGTGTGGGTGGGTGGATGGATAGGTTGGAGTTGGAGTTGGCTGGCAGCGACCGCCTGGGTTTGCTTGGTGTTTGCTGGTGGCACCGCGTTTGGACTTGTGTTGTGTTTCATATTTGTCTACTTGTACTATGGTATGGTGGGGGCACAAGGGGGAGGGAGGTATTAGGAGTCCACGTTGGGGGGTTTGCGTCTGGGACAGGGAGCCTTGGTGTCGGCATCTTTTTACAACGCAAGAGTAATCATGATATCAATTGCAGCTTTCGTCCTCGTTCGGCGTGTGATGGGGTCCAAGAACGCCAGAGAGGTTGCAGCAACAAGAACTCGCCGAGCCGATGCTGGGGAGCTGGACCCGGCCCGAGACCGATCGGCGGGTTCCGAATGGTCCGGGCCTGCAGTGGTTTGCCGACAACCCCGCATTGTTTCCGCCAGACTTGTGCTACATGTGTTATAGTCTCCTTTTGTGTCCAACCTCCGGTCACAGCTGCCTCGGCTCAGCTGTTATTTCCCTCCTTCGATCTCAGTCTGTTGGGGTTTGCTTCACTTGTTGCCCTCAACGCAGGCCGAGACACAACCCCTACTGCTTACAACTTACAGCTTGAACTTACACAGCGGACTCGAGCATACATAAGCAACCGTGTGTTGACCATTGGACACAGCATCAGAATCCAAAATGGCAGACAATGGGCAGCAGGCCGTGTCAGTGCCGCGGAAGTTATGGTATGTCCTCTCATTCCGTCTTCAAAGCGGTCGGTGTATGAGGATGGTCATGACTGACACCGTCGTGGCCATGCAGGCAACATCCCAACCAAGAGAAGACTCAAATGTACCGCTTCATGCAGGATATCAACCGCAAGCATGACCTTCAGCTCAAGGCAAGTTATGAAATGCTGAGAGAGGTGGGTGTTATACAACTTGCTCTTCATATCCGCTAACCTACACCACCACGTGCAACAAGACATTCCGCGACCTACACGCCTTCTCCCTCGCCCACCGCACCGCCTTCTGGTCCCACCTCTTCGACTCGGCAAGCCTCATCCACGAGGGCTCCTACTCGGCCGCGGTCGACGAGTCCCTCACCATCGACGCTGTGCCCCGCTGGTTCGAGGGCGTGCGCCTCAACTTTGCCGAGAACGCCCTCTTCTCGCGCCCCGCCGCCCCTGGTCGTCATCATGCGGGCACCACCGCACCGGTAGCGGTAGGGCGCTGTGTGCGGGACAAGGAGGACGGCAAGGTGGCCATCACTGAGGTGCGCGAGGGCGGGAGCGCGGTGAGGAGCGTCACGTACGGGGAGCTGAGGGCCATGGTGGGCGGCATGGCAGCCGCGATGAGGGCGCGCGGGGTCGGCAAGGGGGACCGGGTGGTTATCGTCGGCGCGAATAGCGTCGAGACGTTGGTGGTGTTTCTGGGTGCGGCGTGGCTGGGCGCTGTGTTCAGCAGCAGCTCGACGGATATGGGAGTCAAGGGGATTTTGCAGCGGGCGGTGCAGGTGAATCCGAAGGTGAGTGAGTGGTTTGAGGGAGAGCTGCAGTGGCTGGGTGCTGACAGCAGGTTACCTACCAGTTGCTGTTTATGGACGACGCGGCGCTGTACAACGGCAAGGAGGTGGAATTGAGGGAGAAGATGGCCGAGGTCGTGGACGGGCTGAGGGAGTGCTCCGACTTTGCGGGCGTCGTGTCCATCCGCCGCTTTGCCGAGGCGAGGGACATCTCGCGCGTCCCCAAGGCCGAGACGTGGGAGTCGTTCCTCGCTGCGGCAGACAGGAACGCGCCCCTACCCGAGTTTGACCGCGTCGCTTTCCACGAGCCCTTCCTCATCTGCTACTCGTCTGGCACGACGGGCACCCCCAAAGCCATCGTCCACTCGGTGGGCGGCGTGCTGATCAACTACTACAAGGAGGGCTGTCTGCATGAGGGACTGGGTCCAGACAGCGTCACGTTGCAGTACACCACCACGGGCTGGATCATGTATCTGGCCAACGTCGGCGTGCTCCTTTACGGGGGGCGCACCATCTTTTACGACGGCTCCCCCTTCCAGCCCGACGCCCGCATCCTGATCCAGGTGGCTGCCGAGCAAAAGGTCACCAAGCTCGGCATCAGTCCGCGGTGGATGTTCGAGGTGGCCAAGTCGGGCCTCCGCCCCCGGGACATGGTCGACCTCTCGCACCTACGGATCGTCACCTCCACGGGGATGGTCCTGTCGGACCGCCTCTTCGAGTGGTTCTACGACGTCGGCTTCCCCGCGCACGTCCACCTGGGGAACATCTCGGGCGGGACCGACATCGCCGGCTGCTTCGGCATGATGAACCCGCTCGAGCCCGTCTATGTGGGCGGCACGCAGGGCCCGTCGCTGGGCATCCATGTCGCCATCTACGACTCGCTGCTGCCGGACGGGGTAGACGGGAAAGAGGTACCGCACGGCACGCCGGGCGAGCTGGTGGCCACCAAGGCCTTCCCCAACATCCCCTGCTTCTTCTGGGGCGACAAGACGACGACGGCGACGACGGCCGGCGGCGGCGGACCGGCTGCGCCGGGGACCAAGTACCACTCGTCCTACTTTGCCCGGTTCCGGCACGTCTGGGCGCACGGGGACTTCTGCGTCGTGCACCCCGTGACGGGGAGCATCACATTCCTGGGACGGGCCGACGGGGTGCTCAACCCGTCAGGGGTCCGGTTCGGGTCGGCCGAGATCTACTCGGTCATCGAGAGGCGGTTTGCCGACCGCGTGCAGGACTCGCTGTGCGTCGGGCAGCGGAGGCCGCAGGACAGCGACGAGTCGGTCATGCTGTTCCTGCTGATGAAGCCCGGGGCCAAGTTTGGCCGCGGCCTGGTGAACGAGGTCAGGCTGGCCATCTCGGCCGACCTGAGCAAGCGGCATGTGCCCAGGTACATCTTTGAGACGCCCGAGGTTCCGGTAGGTCTTCCCTTCCGTTCGTTTTCGTTGGCGCAGCACGATCCGGCGGCTAACGGCTGCGTAGACCACAGTCAACCTCAAGAAGGTCGAACTCCCCGTCAAGCAGATCGTGTCTGGCCAGACCATCAAGGCGAGCGGCACGCTGGCCAATCCGCAGAGTCTGGAGTATTATTACCGGTTTGCCAGGGTGGAGGAGCTGGTTGAGCCTAGGGAGAAGCTTTAGTTAGATATTGCTACCCTGCTAGAAGGCGAGACGGACGGTGCGACACTGAAAATAGAGATCGTAGCCTCGGTTAGTCCTGACAACCCCTACCAAGAGAAGGGGTTTGTTTTCATCGGCAGTGGGGACGACGCAGAACACACAGAAAACCAGGAAGAACAAGGGGTGCTTACCTCGAGCTCCTGGTCCGTTGGAACACGGTGAAACAAAATCTTTTTGCCCTTCGCCGAGAAGCTTCTACCAACCCCTATTGATCATTCCAATAAATTCTCCGGCGCCATCGCTATGCATGCCAGGCCATACCATACCAATGGAAGTATCCATCCTAGGCCGATACAGAAACCACAGTATCCCTCGCTAACACAACCAATTCAATATCAGTAATCGTCGCTCATGTCCTCCATCATAACGTCCCCCTTTTCAGCGACCTCGCCGCCGCCACCACCACCGCCACCAGCGCGCTTCCCGCCTGCACCGGCACCGGCGTTTCCCCTCATGACTCCTTTCCCTTTGTCCGCCGCTACGGCCGTCTTCCACCTCGCCTTCCTCTCCAACCTCGCCCTCGCCGCCGCCTTCTTCTCTTCCAGCTCGGCCTCGAACCGGTCCATGTCGGCCTCGTCCTCGTCCCCGTCCCCGTCCTCGGCGCCTGCCAGATCGGCGGCCCCCGTGCTCAGGCCGCCCATCAGCATGGCCACGTCGCCCAGCGACGACTCCTCGAGGGCCTTGTTCAGCAGCTCGGTGGCGATGGGGTCCTGGGGGTTCACGGCCAGGGCCTCGTGCAGCACGCGGGCGGCGTCGTCCGGCAGGCCCTTATCTAGCAGGATGAGGGCCTTTGCGCAAAAGACGGCGGCGCTCTTTCCGCCGTCGCGCAGGACCGCGTCAAACTCGTCGAGGGCCTCGTCAAACAGGCGCAGGCGGCGGTAGGCGTGGCCCAAGTTGGTGCGGGCGCCGAGCCAGGCGTGCGGCTCGGCGTCGGTCTCGTCGGCGACGCGCAGCGCCTGGCTGAAGAACTTGGCCGCGTCTTTGAGCCGGTCCTGGTGGTAGAGCACGACGCCCATCTCGTTGAGCAGCAGCGGGTCCGTCCGGCAGAGCGAGTAGGCCGACTTGAGATACTCCTCAGCCGCCGTCATGTGGTTCATGGCGTGATTCTGCATGCCCAGAAACACCTGCGGCAGGTGCGTGCCCGTGAAGAGGCGCGCCGCCGTCGAGTAGGCCGTGATGGCCTGGTCGTACTCGCCCTCGGCCGCGAACGTGTGCGCGAAGCCGATCCAGGCCGGGCCAAAGGTCGCGTCCATCATGGACGACTTGGAAAAGTACCGGCGGGCTTCGGCGATCTTGGACGTGGCGAGGTAGTAGGTGCCGACGGCGAGCCAGGCGCAGGCGTGGTCCGGGTGGTTGTCGGCGAGGTTGTGGGCTACGAGGAAGAGCTCGTTGGTCCGTCTGAGCTCGTACAGGCAGGCGAGGTGGACCGGGTAGGCGGGGAAGTTGGTCTTGTCTTCCTGGAGCACAGCTGCTGTGATGGCCAGCGCGTCCTTGAAGCGGCATTGTGTGTAGAGCAGATCGGCGCGGGCAAGGAGGAGGTCGGCGTTGTCCTCGAGCCCGTAGTGTGTAGATAGCGACTCGACGGCCGTGTTGAAGGCCCGCGGGTTCCGGTACTTTGACAGCTGGGTCTGGTAGAGCATGTGCACGTAGTCGCCGGGTTCCGTCTTCAGGTCTGGGTCGTCGCCGCCCTTGGGGGCGCGCACCGTGTTGAAGTCGAGCGATTGCATGAACTCGTCTTCTTCGTCGGGCGACATGAGCGAGTTGCGCACTAGCTGGGTGAAGGCCTCGTAGCACTGTACGTCGATGCGCAGGGCGTCCTTGTAGGCCTCCTTGGCCCGGTCAAAGGCATTCTCCTTGGCGTAGCAAAGCCCGCGTAGATAGCACATGCCCGCCTCATAGCGCCTTGTCGACCACTCCTCCTCGCCGATGTCGTCTGGCTGGCGCTCGGGGTTTTTGGATCCTGCTCTGGTGCCCCGGGCTGTTGTCCGGTGTGTCTTGCGCTTGGTGTTTGTGGTGAAGAGGTGCGTCGGAGTGAGCTCGCCCAAGAGGGCTAGGGCATCGGTGAAGTTGTTTTGTCGGATCAGGCAATGCGCGGCGAGATATCGGCAGGAAGGGTTCGAGCCGATCAGGCTGTGCTTGGTCAGAAGGTCGTGCGCGCGCGTGTAATTGCCGGCGGCAAAGTGGACCTGGGCAAGCCAGAAAGCATCGTTGTCGTCTTCTGTGGGAGGGAGACAGGGATCAGCGGGGAGTTGAGGATGAGCACCGGGGCTGGCCTACTTGTCATTGCCAGCAGCTTGTCGCCGATGAAGATGGCCGAGTCGTACTGCGCCTTGTTAAGGGCATCCTGACGCCAGTCCCGGAGGAATCTCTCCATGTTTGGTTGTGACGAAGCCATGGTCTGGAGTTGCGTGTCGCATCGGTGTGGCCCTTTGGGCAAACCGAGGCGTCAGCTAGCTTCACTGCAGCCTCTGGGAAAGCCGGACGTCAACACGGAGGTTCAAAATTGAGGACGCGGCTGCCAAGGGAGAGAAACGTGGGACGCGCCAAAGGCGGGGCGCGAGTTCATGTGAGCTTCCGTAGAGGTATCAAATGTGGTAAGCATCCACTGTGTATTGTACAATACCATACAGCAGTACCATACACATACATTCCCCAGGCAGCCGTGGATTGCCGTCTCCAACTCTCATCATCGCGCCGAGCATTCTGAATCCCTTCACCTTCTTCCCTTCTCAAGCAACTCACCAGTCGCACCATGATTGACCGCATCAACAATGCAACACGCATCTTGGTACCATTACGATTTTATTACGAAGCAGACGACCACCCCCAACCCAACAACCTAAAGGCATTCCACTCCGATTGTGTTTTGTACACGCAAACCCCGAATTTCCCTAATAACCCTCTCTCTCTAATAAATCTCTACAAAAAGTCCAATCAGAGCTGGGCCCTCTTGCTCTTACACTGGCTGCCGCCGCCGTGCGTGACGTTCTTGCCGTGGCCCAGCCCCAGGCAGGCGGCCATCTTGTAAAAGACGTCAATGTTGTTGTAGGTGCCGCCAAACGTCTCCTGGCACGGTCCCATGGCGTAGACGGGCACGTCGGTCAGCGAGTGCACGCCCTGCGTCTGGTCCGTCGGCAGCGTGCCGTTGACGAGGAAGCCGCCGGGCCTGTCCGAGGCGCTGGCGTAGGCCTCGCCGTCGGCCCCAATCGACGCCGGCGACCGGGGCTTGGCCCCCACGCCAAACATCTCGCGGTGGTCCGGGTTGGCGCCCAGCCCGGCCGCGATGACGTAGCGCGGGTCCCAGTTGAGCGGGAAGTTGGCCCCCGTGCCGTAGCTGACGCCCTCCCGGGGCTGCGTGTACTGCGACAGGCCCGAGTTGGCGTAGACGCCGATGGCGTCGCGCTTGGCCCGCGGGTCCTCCTGCGCCGCCGCGTACTGCGTGTCCGAGTTGCCAAATACGTCGAACCCGTGCCCGTGGTCGGCCGACACCACGATCAGCGTCTCGTCCAGGATGCCGAGCTCCTTGAGCTTGGCGATGGTGGCCCGGATCGCGTCGTCCATCTCGAGCAGGTCGCCCAGCGCGCGGTCGTAGTCGAGCGCGTGCATCTGCTTGTCGATCGACGCGCCCTCGGACATGAGGAAGAAGCCCTTCTTGCCGCCGCGCGCGTGCAGCACCTCGACCGCCTTGACCGTCATCTCCTTGAGCCCGGGCAGGTCCTTGGCCGGCCCGCTGCCGCCCGCCGGGTCGTTCTTGAGCGTCTCGAGGTTCTCGGGGAAGATGTTGCGGTCGAGCCAAACCGGCAGGTTGCTCCGGCAGAAAATGCCCAGCGCCTTCTGGTCGTTGGGGGCCGCCAGCAGCGCCGTCTTGTTCAGGCTGACCGAGTAGCCCTTCTTGGCGAACTCGGCGTAGTAGTCTTTGCCCTGGAACGAGCCGGACCCGGGCAGGAACTGCTCCGCACCGCCACCGAAATAGGCGTCGGGCCCGTCCGTCTTGGTCCACGAGTAGTTGCTGACGCCGTTGAGCGCCTGGTCGATCAGCACGCCATACTGCGACCGTAGGCGGGAGTGGCCGCTCAGGGCGATCGGGGTAGCGTCGGCGATGAACGAGGTGGAAACAGCGCCCCACGCGGAGCCCTGAGCCGATCATCAGTAAGCTGAACTCTGTGTGGTGAAACAGCTGGGGTTTTGGCTTACCCAAATGCGGTACAGCATCTCGACAATGGTCTCAACCTTGGGGTCATCCTGCGGGTCGGCAGACGAGTCGGCGTAGACGCTGCAAAGCACGGTCAGCTCTGGCGCATACATACACCGGGCGATCAACTTATGGCTTCCGCCGCACACTTACCCCATGGCGTTGACCGAGCTCTTGTGGCCACTGTACAGCGCAGAGGCCGAGTTGGCGCTGTCAGTGATGAAGGTATCGATCGAGTGAGTCTAACACCCCCGCGTGTCAACTTCAGTTTCATCTTCACACCCTCCAAGCTGAGTCTGGAGACTAACCATCTGGTGGCCGATGACCGGGAAATCGTCCATGGCGAGTTGCGACTTGTACCGGCCGTTGACGCTCTGGTGTGCGAGCAGGCGGGCAGCCGTGATCATGTTGGTCGTCATACCGTCACCTGGTAGCTAGTTAAGCCCAAGCCACGCCACGCCACTCACTCGGGCCCCTCCCGCCCGGAGACATACCGATGAAGAAGATGACGTTCTTGGCCCGCTTCTGGGTGGCCAGCGGACGGACCGTCCACTTGGCCGTTGTCGTCTTGCCGTCGTAGTACTTGAGCGTGACGGTGTAGTCGCCCGGCTCGTAGAGAGCCACGCGGCGGTAGGCCTTGGAGGCGACGTTGACGACCGACGGCGTCTTGGCGGCCTCGGCGAACAGGTCCTCGAACCAGGAGAAGGTCCATGTCTCCAGCTCGGGCTCGCTGTGCTTGAAGAAGTCGGCGATGCTCTTGGCCTCCTCGCCGTCCTTGGCGATGGTGGCCGTGAAGGCCTCGTCGGGCACGCCGTCGTTGAAGGCCTCGGAGCCGTTCTTGGGCGCGTGCACCTCGAAGCGGATGTCGAACTCCTGCCCGGGGAGGAAGTCCTGCTGGTCCGGAGGGATCACGCAGCCGAGATCCGGGCAGGTGCCGAGTCGCTGGAAGGTCTGGGCCGAGACGCCCGACAGCGAAGCTGCCAGGCACAGCGCGACCGCGCTGGCTTTGAGCATCATGTTGACTATCTTCTGAAGCGAGCGACTGAAGATCAACAAGAGCAGGCTCTCTCACGGACGCGAGAACCTCACGCTCGGATCGACAGAGCTCCCAGCCCGGTTTATATGAGTTTGCTGCAGTGTACCCAAACACAACGTGCCTTTCCTTTCGGCCACCACATTTCCCAAGATTGCCTGTCCACTGGCCGATGGCGATCCCGCCACTGGGAGGCAGGGGGAAACCACGACCTTCCCAAAATGGAAACCGAGCTCCTCACTTACACGCCACGGGAATCACGGAGAGCAGCGTGCGCACGTGTCTCGGGCCTGCCCAGGGACCCGTTCCTCGCCGTCCCCCTGGGGGCCTTGCTCCAATCGCCCGCAGTTTCCCCACGAGCCTCAAACGGGAAAGAATTGGATCCTGGAGTTCCTGGTGGCATCATTGCCTGCGGGGCCGGTTCATCCCATGCTCGATCCATGTTCCCAGCGTTGCATTTCCATGGATTCAAGTGCCAAGGCTTCGTCCCGCGGCCGCCATCAACGTGCGCCAGTGTGAGAAAGTGATTGGCGACCGCCACACCCGTCCCGCCAAGGACCGGCCGGCCGCTGCACTGCTGCAGGCACCCAGCAGCCCCGATCCCCCGAGCCCTGTACGGGGCAGATGATGCGAGGTGGGCGAGGTGCAAGTCAAACTGGGGAGGCAAGGGAGGATGGCGAGAATCACAACCGAGTCCTCTTTGCGGGCCCGCATCATGCCCTGCGTTTCCGGTCTCTCGGGCATCATGTTGCAAGCAAGAAATATCCACAAAGAAAGAAGAGAGTCTGCAAGCAAGGGAAAGTGACAGAAAGGCGGGGGAGAAGGAGGCCACCCCGAGATGAGGGATACCGTAGCGTAAAAGTCTGACGAAAAAAACATAAGAGTTCGAGGAACGCTCCACGTGTACCCGTAGTGTTTACACGTGTAAGCCCTGCCATCGTTCAGGGGTCTTTGAGAGAAAGGGAGATAGACCCACCGGTGAGCTGATCAAGACGGCACTACGTCCGCAAAAACAGGTATGGACGCCGGTGAACTCTTTTGGCTGCTGGTCCGGGGGGTTCCTGACGAAAGGCGGAACAAGCGGGTGGGTTTTCATGAGCACGAGGCACACCTCGGCCAGGAGCTGGCTCTTGTAGCAAAGGTACCTCAACCGACTCCGAGTGTTCTTGATGTGTTTCGGAAGAGGATAAGAGGAGAAATCGAAAAGATCAACTCAAACTGGGCAGACTGGGGGAATATAACTACTCGCTCACGATTGGCGTGGACCTTGATGGCTACTGCCCAGCCAGCAAGGTTCCCACAGCTATCTCAAAAGCAGACATCTTTTCCAACGACGCAAGCGCACCCCTCCTTTCAAAAAGCCATGTGCTACGCTATCCAAAAGAAAGGTGCGTGGGAAAGCAAGGTAGTTTGCATGCAGCTGAGGTCCCTGCCGTGCCCCGAGTCCACGGCGATGGTACCGCGACACGGTTCAAGACTTCGCCTTCTTGGGACCAAACTTGGTAGGTATGATATCCGCCCTGTTGCTCAGCGCAGCCCTTCGCCTGTTCCACCTGTCCGCGCCTTGCTCCTCCACCCAAGCGCTCGTCTCCGCCCGCCGCTTCTCCTTTGTCTCCAGCAGCAGACTGGGCTTGGGTAGGGATGAGAACCGGAACCCGACGCCGTGGCTAGATGCCTCGACCGATCCCTCGCAAGAGTGCGGCAGTGGCTCGGTGGGATCCTTGGCGAAGAGCTTCTCGAGGTCGTGGACCACTTGTGAGTCGAGGTAGGACTTGGCTTCGAAGTGGTCCCCGAGAAAGGTTCGCAGCGGAGTGTATGTAGGTGGGAATTGCGACGTGAGGACTTGGTTCGTGGCGCGGTTGACCGGGAAGATCTTGGACATCGGATGGGGGGCAAGGAGGTACCACTCCTGGTAAGTGTACTCGTCCAAAGATTCGTCGGTAGCTTCCGTATCGTACTCGTCCTCCAGACGAAGGCCCAGTCTCTCTGCTATGATGTCCAAGTGCGAAAGGGATATGTAGACCACTCGAGCCTCGGGGAAACCGCGGACTTCATGACAAAGGGGGAGGAGATGCTTGAGGACGTCGGGATTGAACCCTGTTAAAGCCAGGTTGCGAAGATACTCGAGCTTGACTAGCCCGTACCGAGACAAGTACGGGACGGGGAAGGTGAGGTTGAAACTGATGGGCCGTTTGATGTAGTACTTAGCAGGCAGAGACATGGACAGTCTCAAGCCCAGAATGCGATCGGCGTGCCGGTCTCTCATGTGCTCCCTGAAGTAATAGTAGTCCTGAACAGTGACCTGGCCATCGCGAATGCAAGGCTCAAGGGCAGCAAATGCCTTTTGAACGAGTAAACGAACCTGTGAAGTGGAAGGGGCTTTGCCAATGCAACGGACCGCATCCTTGGATAGGTACTCCTTGACGTCCTCTGCATTCAGGTAAGACACGTCCTGCTGCGAGGTATGCCTGAAGCTAAAGCCCTTGGATACCGTGATGGTCTTGGGCTCCTCCACATCTGGACAGAGCCTGATGTCCGAACGGCTGCAGACTTCCTGAGCAGAACAGGGCCACGAATTGCTGTCGGATACAGAGAGACGGCGCCAGAGATCGTCCAAGTGCTCTTCTCCCGTCCAGCGCTGGGAAGCTTGACGCGTTGACCCAAGAAACCCTGGACGGTTTGGAAGAACTGAAGGCAATTGGTTGTGGCCCTCGTCATGTTCGAATTGGCCTCAGAGAAGCCGGCCAAGAGAACATTGTCGAAACCGGATGTGGGGTCGAAGATGCCGGTAGTATACACGGTCGACAGGCGAATGTCGTTGTGCACAACGCCGAATTGGTGGAGCTGGGCGACAAGCCTGAGAAGGATTCGGAGAAGCTTGCGAGCTAACTGCACAGTGGCAAGGACGCAGAAGTCTTCAAATGGGAAAATATATTCTCGAAAACGACCGAGGAGATGTAGCCTGTCTCCCAAAGGGCGGATAGATTCGTCCAATATGAAAGGTCCATCGAGCTAAGCCATCCAGTTTGTTAGTACGTCCGGGAAGAGGGAGAGGGAGAGGGAGAGGGAGAAGGAGAGGAAGAGGGAGAGGAAGAGGAAGAGGGAGGGAAACACACAGGTAGTGGACAGAGTAGCGCAAGGCGTTGGTTGAGTATATCTTGGTGCGCTTTAGAGGATGGATACTCTTTGAGGACATAGTACGTAAAGCTCCAGGCATCTATGGCGAGGATCTTTTTCACTGGTGTCTTACTCGGGAGGGTCTGGTCATCGAGGACGTAGAGACTGTCGGGCAGCTGCGGCGGGATGTTTGTTGGCCGGGCGTGACCGGTAGTCGTGAGAGACGTGGCACTAGATTCTGTACCGTCAAGCGAGGGCGCTTCTATGGGAAGGTGGCGATCGTCTGCCATGAAAGTGTCTGCATCGTATGGATGGCGACAGTAGAGCTCCAGCTCGATATCGGCGACCCGGATGAAGTTGGGCCTGCCAGGCCAGAGGGCATAGCTTGGAGTGCCGGGCGAAATGAGCGTGTCGTGATTAACCAGGGTATCCATGTCGCACATGTTCCGCACAGCCCAGATGTCGTTCTTGAGGCCGAGGGCAAAGACGACACGACTGAGACTGGTCTTCGATTTCCTGCCCAGGCAAACATCGACCCTGCGCCTGGCAGAATGGCGGCCAAACAAGAAGCATGTCGGCAGCCCGGCCTTCGACTTCTCGTACGAAAACTGAGGTGCTCGGAGACAGAGGACGCCAATATCAGGGGTAGTGGCGTCGGTCTGAACGGTTGAGGTCGACTTCGCATCGTCGTCATCGTCGACGCCCGAGGTCGATGCCGAGAGCCAGCGACACATGGATTGGCCGTTCAGCCTCTCCAGCTCCCGGTAGAGCTCATAGCTTCTGGTCACAACAAAGACCGAACCCTCGCCCTCCCAGGCCTCCATCAGCCGCCGCCCCGTCGCAGTGTTCGATTCTCAGAGTGCTGGCATTTTGATGGGCGCGAGTTGGCGAGATGGGCGAGAATGAAGCGGTCTTGGGACTCCTGGTGAAGATTAACTCTGGTTTTAGGCAGAGGCTCCTCGCCAGGCTCCCATGATCGCACTGAAGGCGACCACCCAGCACACATGGTGTCGTTGGATATGAGTATCTGTGTTGTTGGCGCTAAGATGGGTGTCGGCGGTTGCACACGCGGATGATACAATGAGGTAATTTCCTTGGGAACTAGCGGCGGTTCGTAGCGTAAGGTACTTTGAGGCGTAAAGTTCACTTCAAAAAAGAAAATTTATTTCAAAAGAGATTGCCTTGACACTCTTGTGTTTTCTAAAACGAGAGTCGGGCTTTTAGCTGTTGTGAGTCGAATAGACCTGGAATCTGGATTTAACTCAAAAACGGGCCCCGGGAGGAATACTTGAAACCTCCCGTCCTTGGGTTGTATTTTACAGTATCCGTACAATATCGGTGTACTACATTTGTGGGGTGAGAAAGAGTGTCCACTCACTGTCCAGGGCTTGAAGAACCATCAACCAAACAAACGCGTCAATGGTTTGCGTTTCAACTGAAGGGTTGGAGCCACGCGACCTGGAGTCACTGGGCGACTTCCAGACAACAAATCCCTCACACCGCAGTCATCTCGTAACTTACAGCATCGACAGCGGCTTAGCCATTTTCATGCATCCCATGGCCAGCAAGCGACAACGTGTACAAGAGCTTACCGAAACCGAGGACTCTCTTGAGCGTCCTCGCTTTGCTTCCATGTCAGACGATGATAGCATCTCAGTTGAGACCAATTCCTTCGAGCACACAGTCGTGACTGAGGAGCTGCTGGCATATTATGAGAAGATCCGCAGAGAGCGCACCGATGGCATGTACCTCGGGCCTCCCCTTTGGCCGCCTATCAGCCCCAAGCGACCTCAGCGAAGGACTTGGCGATTGTTGGTCGGGCTCCAGAACGCCTATCCAGACCATGGCCTGAAGCGCAGCCCGACCGGGGGAGTCCGCAGTTGGCGATTAGAAGCAAAACGGAAGCAAGAAGCGGCATCAATATCGCTCGTCAATGGGGCCAAAGTCCAGAAGCGCAAGGCTCCAGGAATCACGCCCCCAAGAAAGGTCGAGCCGAGAAAAACGCTGGGACTCACGACCGCAAAAACCGCTCAACCAAGTGACGAATCTCTACTCCATTGCAAGCCTCGTGAAGAGTGAAACCGACTCGGGCGGTCCCAGAGGTGTGAAGCTCAATATCCTAACATTTCATGAACTTTGACTGATCTGAGGCATCCAGCGATCAATGGCACACACGTCCAGTAGCCACCATGCTCCATCCCCGCCGTTGGCATGGCCGAGCTTTCCAGCAGCGTCTTGCTACAAGCACAAACTCAGCATGGGGGTGCTGACTTGTTGGTTCTATCTTCGGACCTCGTCCCTGAAGACCAGCAACACCCGACCGACTGCGCACCGTACCTATCAGGAATGGACTCTCAACTACCAAGTCCATCCAGCATACCGTACAGCAGCCACAAATCACGCGCGCCATGGATATGACTATGATCATCAGGGCCAGGTCAAGCAAGCTGTTAGGCGCTAAAACCACGGTGTGGATGAGCGGAGCGTCGTCGAGCAGAGCCGTCCCGGGTGTGGAAGCCGGATCCTGGATACAGCTCAGCTATTCGATCATCCCACCTTACCATCATTGCTAGTGAAGGCGTTTCACCACTCAGGACGGCGACCTTTTGCCGTCTGTCGGAATCTTGGGCGAGGCAAGCTACCTGCTGAGTGCGGAGCTTGTCCACAACTCGGCTCCGTACCTTACTCAAGCTCAACGGAGAGTCTCCGAGGACGAACAGCGATCTTAGGCGACAAGGCTAGCCCAAGCTCATTCGGAAACTGACACAGCGGGAAACACCTCGGAGGCAGCGATCCGTTCAAATCCGCCGTTTCTCCGGTGGCTTTCTCTAGAACTTGTCAGTCTAGCTCGGTATCCACGCAAGATGAGGTAGGCCTCAAGTCGGTGTACTGGAGGGGGCCCAGTGGCATGCCAACGCTGAGTCTGCGCAACAGCGCGATACTGCGGAGGTCTGTAAGGACGTCGACTGTTCAGAGGTCTTGCAACCCTTATGTCGGTAGTATCTTCCTTTTACCTGCCCCAGGAAGGGGCTGGGCCTCCTTGACCGTGTCAGGAACGTTGAGGCCACTGAGACGGTAATAGTCTTGGTGTCAGAGACGTGGCAGCATTTCGGATTACCCAACAGGATTAAGATTCTTGACTGCACGAACATAAGTGACCAACGACGCTCGATTCGAAGCCCGTAAGGTACTCCTTTCTATTGCCGTCCCCTCAGCAACTCCAGCCCAGCGTCGAACTCTTCGGGAAACCAACATATTCATACCGCTGGTCTCTTTGACCAAACCTTCCGCCTCCTCCCGATCAAAGCTCCCCTCGCTCCCCAGGCAAGAAGAATGAAACCACACTCCGTCCCTCGGCCCGCCCTCCCCTCTTATACCACCCTCCAACTCTCTCACATTCCCTCTCCTCACTCCGCCACCAACAATAACCTCGACCCCATTCTCCCCAGCAACATCAACCACACTCTTCAACCTCTCAACGTGATCCACCGCCCGACCCCTCCCACCAGAAGTCAACACCCCATAAAACCCACACCTCCTCACCTCCTCCATCACCTTCCCCACCTCAGACTCAGACCCAACCCCATCAAGCAGGTCATCCACAGCCCGATGCAGGACACACTCGAACCCCAACTCACTCTCCCGTCGGCTCGTAGCGAGGGCAACTAACTCCCGATTCCTCTCCACATCCAGCCCCAATCCCCCACCACCACCACCACCACCACCACCACCAACGCTGTCGTCATCTCTCAGTATCCCAAAGACAAACCCATCCCCGTGCTCGGGAGAGAGCAGGCCGGACGAGACAAACTCCTTGATCGAAAATGCCATAGTTGAGAATTCGTCCGAGGTATAGACAAAGTCTTGCGGGGTATTTGTTGTCGTCGTCGGGGGTCCGCGGGGGCGGATCATGATTCGGATCGTGGGGCGGTTCATGTTGGTCGGGGCCGGTGCATGTGGGCTTGTGTTGTTGGTGAGAGAGGAGAGGAGGGCGCTGAGTTCGGCGAGGGTGGGTGTTGTTCCGCCGAGGGCTTTGTCTGGTGGTTAGCTAGGGTACGGTAGGTTGGTAGGTAGGTAAGATAAGATAGGGAGGTGTAAAGAAGATATGGACACAAGGTATGTGTGGTAGGTAGGGCCTGGTCTGGTCTAGTGTCAAAGAACGGGTTGTGGAAAGAAGCATCTGCTTCTCATGGAGGAGTGAACGAAATATCAGTGGACCACAAATATCTTTTGAGAGTCACCAATAGAAAGAGATAGAGTGCAGATAATGAGAGCTCAACAATGGAAGCAGGAGGATGAGCAATGTGTTCTCACTCACCGTAGGAACCTGCGCGATTCAGTTCCAGACGGCTGGCTCCAAGTGAAGCAGCCAGTGGACCGTCATCCGGGCCAAAGATGGGCACTTCGAGCAGTGGTCGATCGCTGCCAGCCATTCTGCCCGGCTTCAAGGGTAGTGTGAACCAACACACAGTTGACACCGATTATTGCGAGTTTCGTTTCACTGCTCCGTACACCACCAATCCTTGCAATGCCGTTCTGTTGTCTCGCCCAGAACGAGATCAGGCGACTGCGAACTGCGATCCGAAGTATCACCGTCGAGCGATGTCATTGCCCTAGGAGCCCCGCGATTTCACAGCTCAAGGAACCCCGCGAATCGCGAGGTTCACCCCGGTAGCCCGCATGACCCCGGATCTCGGCATCCGATCTCCCACAAACCTTATCTCGACAGCGATTTCGATGGCAGTCACGATGGCCAGGGCAAGCTGTCACCGAAAAAGCGTCAGGGCAAATCACGAGAATCTCGCGACACGGGGTATCAAAACAAGAGTTGGAAAAGAGTCTCACAGAGTAGCACAAATCACAAACCAAGTCTCATGAAGACTGTAGGACACAGTTTCCGATTGAATGCAGCGACTTGATAATTCCTCCTCAAAAACTACCAAAAGCCGAGCATGTAACCTGTCCTATGGGTCTCCCCCCCCCCGTCGGACAAGCGAGGGTGCTCTTCACCAAATCGCCGCGGGCGACCCAATGTTGATTCTTGACGTTGCCCCTCCTCCCGCTCTGTCCACCGAAAAGAAAAAGAGAAGAAAGATGTGCGCTGCCGGATGCCCCGTGAGCCGTGCCAGCGCCGTTCAGTGGTGGTAGTAATAGCCCCGATTGGGAGCCATACCATCCATCCAGGGAGCGGGCGGCTGGGTCACGAAGAGGCTGTCCTCCTCTGTGTCTCTATTTTCCATACGATCGTGGTTAGCCATGAACTGGGGGAAGTAGTAGTGTTGGGAGGGCGGCACGTAGCCCGGGGGAGCGAGGTTCGGGAGCGGCGCCCATGGAACCGTGGGCCGGGGGACCGGGGGGGCGTGTCCGAGGTAGGACGGGTTCGTGGGATACTGACACTCGATGACGATCGGGGTGTCCTCGTCGCCACTGGCATGGACCTCGACGGGGGCTTCGGTCTGGCGGACGGCCGACTTCTTGGAGGCGCGACCCTTGCGCACCTTGGGCTTTGACTCCTCGGCTTCCTCCTCATTGTGGTGCCGAGCCTCCGCCTCCTCCCTCTGCAGAGCCTCAAGCTCCTTCTTCTTCTTCATGGTTTGTTCTAAAGGCTTGTGTCAGTTATTTTGCGTGTTTACCAGCATAGTGTCGGCGACTTAGGTGTCTTACCATGTTTGTAATACTTAACGGGCAGCGTGCCAGCATTCGGTGAGAACCGAGCCAAGTACGTGTTCTGGAAGTAGTGCTCGACTACGAAAAGCAATCAGCGACCGGTCCCTCCGACGCACATTACATCGGCAACAACACAAGACAACAAGCACTTACAGACACAGAGATGAGTATAGTCGCGACGAGCCTCGTTGCCCATGTATCCCTTCATCTTTTCCGCGACCCAATCCCACGACTTCTCCTCGTTCTCGAGGTGCTTGCTAAGACGCTTCGGAGAGTGAGGGACCAACTCGAGCCAGAAGTACTCCTCCTCCTTTTTGGACCAAACTTTGCCACCCATGGTGATGTTGAGAATGTTAATAAGAGGTCTGTCTTGTAGGCTGTGGTGGTGAAGTGTGTAGTCGGAACCAGTTGCTCAGAAAAGCTTGTGTTAAGTAGGAAAGTAGAGGAAGTTTGGTGGACCGAAAAAGCCTGGCCTTTTAAAGGCTAGCAAGTGCAACAGCCAACAGGCTGCGTCGTGGGCCATCTGAAGTTCGCTCTGGTCACAATAGGGCCCCACGCTCGAGTGAATGGCTGCGGTCAGTTGCCAGGGACGACGGGAGCCCTACAATAGAGAGAGCCCCACGCCGAATAGCAGGCACAGGGCACGCCATCTGAACTCGGAAGATGCCAGATTCCCCGGCCGGAAAGCCGCAGTCTCCCCCGTGGCCAACCGGCGATTGGCCGTCCCAGCCAGCCTTGACCCATAGCTCACGCGGCCCAGGGGCGCACACTTCGAAACGTATCATTGAGGACTCCAGACGAGGTAACCTCAACCGATCGCCCTTGAGACATTCTTTATTGCTGCTGCAGCATGACGACTTCATCTCTCCTCTGGTTGGCGGCTCACGGGCTGCCGCACCACTGCCACTGCCAGCCACCCCGGCGGGCAGAAACCACCACACCGTGGGGAACAATCTGAAGTCCCTATTGTTCCCTTATTCGAAAGGGCTAAGAGGGTCGGGTGCCGAATACCCCCGCGAGAGTAGGTAGGGTGCTAGTCTCCTTTCCATCCTGGAAAACTAAGACAGGTCAGTCAAGAACACCACAACACAACTGCCTTGCCCAACGCTTACCATGCTCTTTTGCTGCAGCGGGACTACCCCATCCCTGACCCAGACGCCCCAGCTGCCCATAATGTTGGCCAGCATCATGTCGGTTGCCAGCCGATCGCCAACGATGGCGATCTGGTGGGGGCTGGTGACGCCGGTCTCCGGGTGTTGTCGAAAGTACGACATGATCTCGTCGCCGCACCCCGGCTTCTTCACCGCATGAGAGAGGACATCCACCCCAGTCGACCTCTGGACGGCAGTAGCAAGCTTGCCATCGCGATCGTAGCTTGTCGCGCCCGCCGTGTTGGACACAATCAGGAGCCGGCGTCCCGGGTAGGCTGCTCGAAGAGCCTCGAACCGGCTCTGTTGATTTGCCTTAGCACGCAGAACACTAGGCATGGACATGGGACAGGAGAAGAGGAGGCAACACGGCATGAAGCAAAACAACACAGTTGGAACCAGCAAGAGAAAGGCAAAAGCAGGGCTTACGCCAACATAATACGGAAGAGGTATTACCTTGTATGGTTCATGGACGTCGTGGTGGTCTGGGATTGCAAAGCAGTCATCCTTGTCCAGGATTACGGCCCTGATGTCGACGTGCCTGCCGTGTCCGGCAAAGGCCTTGTTGAGAGGGATGGGTAGATCATCAAAGGTTGCAATGGTTGCGTGTGGAAGACATAACGATGGCTTCGACAAGAGTTTGAGAACGTTGAGAGTGCCCGACAGGTTAAGATTCATCTCACACGCGTTTTCGACAGCGTCGACAGCCTTGGCAAGAGTGACTGTGTTTGATGAAGGTACTAATATTTGAAATAGGGTGCAGGATGAATGTCAAGGTGAAAAGGAAAAGAGCGGCGAGAGAGGGGAGGCATACATTCTGGAGTTCAGGAGTTAGCAAAGGCAGGAGCAAAGGCTAGGGTTGTTTGGTTCACCCCCCTTGAAAGAGAAGCGCAGGGACCACTGAAAAATACCAAGCAAAACCAGCCCGTAACAGTACCGCTAGTGTAATACGCCAAAACGCGCTGCTGGAGCGACAACGCGTCTCCCGTAATTAAACAAGTTCTCACGCATGATGACCCTGCCTTACGAACCAGACCACAGAACATGGCGAAGCTGAAAGCCAGGTGACAACAATGGCACGCAAAAAGACCGCGGGAGAGGCCACGGTGCTTCGTCCTTCTCGAAAGCGGGAACCGCCCGTCGATCCGTATGAGGCCCCTGATGAAACCGAGACTCCAAGACGGCGACGGCGCCTGGAAACGACGGGACCGGCTGATGGGAACATGGAAGAAAGCCGAAATAGTGTCACCGAAGATGCGCATCCAGCTGTCAAAACGACCCCTGCTAAGCGCCGTGGCCGACCTCCCAAGTCTGCAGCCGCAGGGACGCCTAACGCCCAGGCGACGACACCCTCAGCCAAGCGACAGAGACCACTGGCTGAGACCCCGGTTCGGCTCAATAGAATTGACACGCCAAGTAGACGGAACATTGCAGACAGGTCTGCGAGGAGGAAGAGCGCCAGAGCCCTGATCGACCGAGTGATAGGTGGGGCCGTCAGCGACGAAGAGGTGGAGGAGGGCGATATTGCGCGTGAGATCTACGAGTCCAGTGAGGACGAAGAGGCGGAAGAAGGAGAAGAAGGACTGGACGGCCAGGCGGAAGCCCAGGAGCCAATAACTCCTTCAAAACCACCCGGCCGAAAACGAAGGGCACCAACACGGAAAAGGTCGCCAACTCCACCACGAGACCTCCCTCCCCACGAACAGTACTTCTACCAGAACAAGCCTGGTCTGGCCAAGACATCCAACAACACCTTGTCATCCCTAGACCTCCTCACACACGACGAATACTTCTCCGTCCTTCGGCAACTCAAGGACCCCCACGCCGCCGACGTTAACTTCCTCCAGAACCTCCACGCCGAGTCCTTCGCGCAGTGGGCGTTCGAGCTCTCCCAGGGCTTCAGCACCTGTCTCTATGGCTACGGCTCGAAGCGCCGACTCCTGCATAACTTTGCCGCCTACCTCTCCTCCCAAAACTCCCACCGCAAAATCGTCATCATCAACGGCTACGTCCGCACCCTTACCGCGCGCGACATCCTCTCCACCCTGACCGCCGCCCTTCCCTCCACACTCACCTCAAACACCAGCAGCAGCGGAGGCCTCAACCCGTCCACCACCCTCCAAAACCTCCTCACCCACCTATCCACCACCACCACGTCACCCCCTGGTGGGGGTCTAACAATCCTAATAAACTCAATCGACTCCCCCTCCCTGCGCAAACCCGCCCTACAATCCCTCCTCTCCCGCCTCGCCTCCGCCGGCGCCGCCCACCCACAGATCCACCTGGCCTGCACCGCCGACACGCCCGACTTCCCGCTCCTCTGGGACGCCGGCCAGCGCGCGTCTTTCGCCTTCCTCTTCCACGACTGCACCACTTTCGCCCCGCTCGCCCCCTGCGAGCTCGACGTCGTCGACGAGGTGCACGAGCTGCTGGGCCGCAGGGCGCGGCGCGCCGGCGGCAAGGAGGGCGTCGCCTTTGTGCTGCGCAGCCTGCCCGAGAACGCCCGGGCTCTGTTTCGGCTGCTCGTCGGCGAGGTGTTGGTGGCTATGGAGGAAGGCGAGGGGGCGGCAGGGCAAGGCGGAGGGGGGGAAGAAGAGGTGGCGGTGGAGTACAGGATGGTGTATAACAAGGCGGTGGAGGAGTTCATCTGCAGTTCCGAGATGGCGTTTCGGACGCTGCTGAAGGAGTGAGTTCTTTTCTCTTCTCTCTTGTTGGAGACCCATACCCGTACACATCACACCATCCGTACCGTACGTAGGACGAGAGGATGGGTTTGTTGCTGACAAAACGAAACACACAGGTTCCACGATCACCAAATCATCAACAGCCACAAGGATTCGATTGGCACCGAGCTCCTGAGTCTTCCCTTTAGGAAAGAGGAACTCGAGTCAATTTTGGAGGACTTGATGTCTTAACATGATGGTATCAGAGATGTTTACTTAGATGAACATCAGAATGTGGCTGGCATCGCAAACAGTCTTCAAGAAACGTCCCCGACTACTCCTGGAATACGAGATAGCACAGCGGGTTGGTAGATAGACCTGACAACCTTGTTAGGATGAGCCGTGGATGCAATATTCTGTGAGCGTCCATCTCTCAAGGTTTCGGCAGGAATGAGACTCGGCAAGTGATTCAGATTGCTTCACACGGATGACAGAAGGAACGTTGCCTCAAGATTCGCACCAGATGTCCGTGAGGGATACTGTTAGACATTCATCGCCCTCCAATGTTGTTGTGATTACGGATGGCAACATGTTGTCGAGGCATGACAATAAACCGACCAGTGTATATGATGCATGGTGTCATATATGGACGAGTAAGTTCAACACAAGCTTCACACAGCGTGAAACAGCCAGTGCCAGACCGGACGAGAATCCTGCTGTCGTCACCAAATTTTCGAAGAGAGCACTTTAGGGCTCTCGAAATGAAAGCAACATGAGGTTTTTTTTTTGTTCGGAGTGCTCAGTATTTAGACTGCGGTCTTGAGCCACGAAGAACCGAAGCTACGGTTCGAGTAATTCTCTCGGTCAAAGAAACCGACGCCCTGCAAAAGCCTGACCCATTGCGCACCCATATCTCTGCGCGTTATGCCCGTCCTTCGCAGGTCGCCGGTGGTGTTCCAGTGCCAACGCTGAGAGCCAAGAAGCATTGTTTCCCCCTCTTCCGGCCGAAATCATCAAAGGGGTATCATGCTCCATCAACCGCTCCCAGTCCTCAACTGCCGAAAAATTACCAGTCCATCATGCCTCGAGCTTGTCAGGAGCGCGCCTGACATTTTCCCTGGACTTGAGACCGCCTGGCCAAGGTCGAATCGCCCAGTCGACCCGAGATAACAACCGAGAAATCCACTTTTGTCTATGAGATGATGTCGTCAAAAAGAAAAGGAAATAAAAAGATGAAAGAGCCTGCGGCGTGCCATGACCCCCCACTTCTATGTGAACGCGTCAAGCCCTCTTCGAAAAGCAGGCCCAGCGCAGGAAAGTGACGACGACCCTCCTGATGGTCGATCAAAGATCCAGTCTCCAGATCACATCAACCGGGCCCGCAAACCATGCCATCCATGACATGAGGCGGCAGGGCAATGTCGACGTCCCGAGTCTTCTGGTCTAAGGGTATCAAATCGTCGAATAGAGCCTTCCCGTTTCAGTAAACAGGAAATCCCCGGTCTATCGTCAAAGCCAGAGAGGGAACCTTAGCATCGAAATTTGCCGGGCTCCCGTCGGAAATGATAAGCCATGTTCGCCGCAGTAGACAGATCCCGAACGTTCCGAAAATAAAACCGAAAAGCAATGCATGGCGGGAAAGAATGCAGCATCAGGTAAGGAGAGCCGATGCGCCGAAAGATATCGCGGTGAGGGATCGCGGCCTTGACGGGGTGATTTACCACCAGGACTGACCACCGGCACCACCGGGGTTGCCGTAACCGCCGCCGTAGCCGCCGCCGCCAGCGTAACCGCCGCCGCCATAACCGCCAGCGCCGCCGGAAGGAGCTCCAAAGCCACCGCCGTAGCCGGCGCCGGCGCCGGCGCCGCCACCAGAGCCGTGCTGGGCACCGCCAAAGCCGCCGCCGAAGCCGCCGCCGCCGCCGCCGCCACCGCCGCCGCCACCGTACTTGCGGAAGTCAGAGTTACCACCGCGACCACGGCCGCGACCACCGCCTCCGCCGCCACGAGCGCGACCGCCACCACCGAACGACGACTCGCGGGCAATGGTCTCAAGGAAGCCAGGAACCTCCTGGTTGGCCTCCTTCAGGAGATCAAGAAGCTCCCGGACGATACCACGGTTGCCACGGTTGAAGAATGCAGTTGCGATACCCGTGTTACCGGCACGGCCAGTCCGACCGATACGATGGACGTAGTCGTCAACGTCGGTAGGAAGGTCGTAATTGATGACGTGGGTGACGTTGGGAATATCCAGGCCACGAGCTGCGACAGCGGTGGCGACCAGGATAGGGCATTTGCCATTGCGGAAAAGCTCGAGAGCCCGCTCACGCTCGCGCTGAGTGCGGTCGCCGTGAATCGAGGTGGCCGGGAAGTTCTGGTTAATGAGGAAGTCGGACAAAGAGTCGGCCATGCGCTTGGTCTCAACAAAGATAAGCGTCAGGCCCGCCCCGTGAGTGTGCAGGATGTCGAGGAGGACAGAGCGCTTGTCAACGTCCTCGACGTACTCGACCTTCTGAGTGATGTTCTCCGAGGTAGAGCCAACACGGCCGACGGAGAGGAAGACGTAGTCGCTCAAGAAATCCTGAGCGAGCATCTGAATGTCGCGGGGGAAGGTAGCCGAGAACATGAGCGTCTGGCGCTGGCCGGTGGGGGGCATATCCTCGCCCTGAACGATGCGGCGAATCTGGGGCTCAAAACCCATGTCGAGCATGCGGTCGGCCTCATCGAGCACGAGGTACTTGATGTTGCAGAGAGAGATGCGGCCACGCTCTATGAGGTCGACAAGTCTGCCCGGAGTAGCAACAAGAAGATCGCAACCGCGCTCGATCTGACGGAGCTGAGAACCGATATCGGCACCGCCGTAGACGACGCAAGGGCGAACCCACGAGCGGTAAGCAAACTTCCGAGATTCCTCGTAAATCTGCGAGACCAGCTCACGGGTAGGGGCCAGAATCAGAGCAGTGGGATAGGCCTTGCGCTGACGGTAGCCACCACCAGCTTGGGCGGGAGTGGGAGACGGGCCCTGAGTGAATGACTGGTGCATAATGGGGAAAAGGAAGCCACCAGTCTTGCCGGAACCGGTCTGAGCGCAAGCCATAAGATCACGACCGTTGATGACGATGGGGATCGAGTACTTCTGGACCGGAGTGGGGATTTTGTAGCGGGCGAGCTCAATGTTGGACAACAGGTGAGCGTCCAGCGGGGGGTTGCTGAAGGTCAAGACCGGCTCGGGCACGTCGCGACCCGAGGGGTTGACCGGAATGTCGTCGTACTTTTCGAAGTTGATACCAGTGTGTTGCTTGCTCGGGTCATCGGCAGTGCCGAAAAGGTCACGCTCCAGGCGAGGGTCAGGAGCACCGACAACGTGCTTGCCTTCAATCCAGCGGCCTTCACCACGGCCGGCACTACCACCACCGATGGCACCACCGCCGCCACCACCGCCGCCGCCGCCAGCAGCAGGGCCGCGGTACGCATTGCGGTTGAAACCACCGCCCCGGCCGCCGCCCCAAGACTGCTGAGGCTGGGGGCCATCAAAGCCACCCCAATTGCCACCGCGGGCGTCGAAGTTGTTGTTACTACACGAGAGTTAGCAATGTGAACAAGTTGACTGCTTCTCCGAGCTTCACAACTCACCCGGCCCAGGCACTGTTGTTGAGTCCGTTCATGGCAACCGGCTGGGGACCAGGAGGGGGAGGGGCGTTCATCGGGGGGCCACTGGCCATCTTATTGCGCATGTGGGGAGGGATGTAAGAACGGCGAGTGGTCTCCTGGCTGGCGAGCTGGGCGGCTGTAGGAGCCGAGTCGAGGGACAGGTTTCCCATGCCACCGCTGAGTTGGTCCGCCATATTTGCTGTCGGAAAAGTCGATCGAGAAGGGGTATCGAGAACTTGTGTTGACGTTTGGGGGGGAGGTCGAGTTTCTTCTCTGAAACCTCAAAAAGAACGCGGGGTTCAAATGAGAGTAGTCGGGAGAACCGAAAGTCGACAGGCTTGGAAAAAAACGCGAAAGGTCTAGTAAGTTCTGCGAAAAACCGAAGCTGGTGTTTCCTCAAAATCGTGTTCCAAGATCCACGAGATTATGTTGCTTGTGGTCGCCGCGCTCGCCTCGATAAAACGAATTATCAAAAGGGAGCGTGTCTCCTGCGATCCTTTCGAAGAATCCGAAATGCAGATCCTCAAAAAGGGAAAGAAAAAACGGTTGATAAGGGAAAACGCGGTTCGGACGTGGGTTGGATTCAAGAATCCTGGGTGTTTGTGAGAGGAAGGGGAAGATTTTTCGAGAGGAGAGAGGGAGGGAGAAAAGTGTTTTGGATGGGGCGAGGGACCCACTTTGGAGTCGGAAGTGGTAAGGCGAACTCAGCAGCCGTGTGGCACCAACCCCTGCTCGATCTTCTCCGATTTCGAGCTGTGGCAACTGGCAACCCACGCTTTTCTCTTGCCTTTCACGAAAGTGGATGAAACGAGACCACCGAGATCGATCTTGGTGAGGAGCATGCGAGTTGAATGGCGAAGAAGCCTTGTCTCAGGTCATACTAGTGTTCCTTCACGTCGATTATGTGGCGACATGGGTCAGCTGAAAGCGACCACGAGTTGACTTGGTCACCAACATATCACTCGAATTCACAACCGGTTGATCGCTCTCAGAGGGGGCTCACTCCCAGAGGGGGTTCAGACTTGCTTCTGGTTATCCGTGCCTACATCAAGAATAAACTTAAGGGCCCTGATATCGGCGATGTTTCAAGGCGAGTATTAGGCAGTCAGATGTAAAAGTGACGAGACAAAGATTCGCCTCCTTGCCAGCACGCCAGCCGCCTCGATCTACATACGGAAGCCACCGACCCCAGAACGTGCACATCACTCACAGACAATTGCTCCGTCATGTTGAGCCAAGAGCACTTCTTTTTGAACCGGAACCCTGGCTACTGCGTTTCCCTTTTCACATCAGGTACCGACGCTGCAGCCTGCCACATTCCTGCAAGAAAATGAGATGACTGTCAGCGCCGAACGCAACCGGAAGTTTCGGCCCCAATAACAATCTGGTGTCCGGGCATCTCAGAATGTCGAATACGCTCCCGAGGCTCCATACTGTAGTACTGCGGAGTAGAGGCAGTCCAGCCCTACTGTAGTCACTGGTTCCACCATTGCGGCGGGGTCGATGACTTGCGAAGATGTCATCCAGTAAAGAGCACACATGTAGCAAGTCCTCACCTCCCTCCGTTGCCGGAAGCCCGGCTGCTCAGTAGTGATCCAGCTCCAGTTGGACTTAGGCGATAACTTGAGAAGTGTGAAGGATAGAGAGGCGACCTGGCATTATCCTCCTTCGCCACACTGGCAACGGAAGCAGGCACTTCAAGAAGAAATGCAACAATCCTTGGGATAATCCAGCCTCCGCGCCCCATCGCGCAGCCAAGAGAGATCATCCCAAATTGCCGCTGCTGTTAGCACAAGACACTCTGAACTGCCAATGGGGTCCACTGCGTATCACTTGACCAAACCGAGGATGCATACCGGAAAGAATTTCACAAGGCCTTAGCTGCGCCCATTGTCCCTTGACCAGGTATGATACACTGCAAAATCTCCGCGAGACTCCACGTCCACCCGATAATCAAGCGCTCTTAACGATCCTGTCGTTGTCGAACGGCATTTCAACAGTTCCATCCTTCGTGACCGCCTTGACCACCAGCCCCTTGAAATCTATCGGTAACCTCCTCTTCAACTCGTCTGCACAGAGGTTGAGGAGTTCCATGCCTCGTTCGAGGGTAATGTCTGGCTGGTGGTGTTTGTCGAGGATGGAAAGACAGTAGTATCTGTCGATTTGTCTGTCAGCATGCGGTAATCCCACAGGCCAGCTAATGCGGGCATCGAAACAACGTACTGGGCATAGCCATGGGCCGCATATGGCACCGGAGCCAAGGACGCAAGGTAATCGAGCCAGTACAGGCTCGGCTTGTCTGTGATGGGGTCGACGCCGCCGAGGAGGAGGTTGACGTTGTAGGGCTTCCGCGATCGAAGACTCGACGCTAGCTCACCCCGGACAAAGTTGGCCAGAGCGGAAGGCGACAGATCGGTCTCGTTGCGCATCGAGTAAAGCTGGGCGTTGGCTTGGATGTATTCGGCGAATTGGACTGTTGGGCAGCAGTTAGCTGAGCTGAAGTCTGCCTGTCGCTGTCTCCAAGCCACCAACCTGTATCGCCGGCCTCTCCAGAAAAGGCCATCAATGTGTTCTTGTTCAACTGCCTCGTCTTGTCGTCGGCGGCCTTCAGGATGGTAGCCCCGCGCATGGCGGCCTTGGACGCCGCAATCAAGGTGAAGTCCTTGCCCGTGATACCAAGTAAGACCTCCCTAAGGCACAGTTAGTTTGGTGATCTGAAATCGTGTGTAAGTGCACAACCTACATCTTGGCGCTGTCTCTGTCAATTGAGGTGGTGGTTGGGTTGGATTTGGGAAGCTTCTGTTTCCTGTGTGTCTCCTGGTTGAACTGGTAGCTTCCGGTTTGGCAGGCAGTCATGAACGCGCACTTGGAGCTCCGGGCAGCCTTGTTGGTGGACCCCGGACTTCAAGGACCAATGGGGGCTTGTCCCGTTGCTGTGTGGGGCCATTTCAGCCTCAGCCCAATGGGGCTCGAGCTGTGGCGGCCGGCGTCGGGGTTTTGCTCCACCGATGCAGGCCAACTTTTCTTGGACCCGCTCAGAAATTTTGAAGCAGCTGCTTCACGCAACGGCAAGAAGGCAGCGAGAGCGAAGACAGGGTCGACACCCAACTTCCACCGGGCCACACCCAGCCACAATGTCGTCTTTTTTTACGGCACCTGGCGTCCAGAAGAAGAGGAAACGGCCAGCAGCGACGGAAGCACCCAAGAAACGGCTTGCAGCAACAAAAACAGCCCCTAAGCCTGCAAGCAGGGGCCCCGCCAAACCCGCCGCTGCCCCGAAGACGAAAGCCATTGAGCGAGACGAGTCGATCTCTGGCAGCGATCTCGAGAGCGACGAGAGCGGAGATGATGTCCAACACCGGAGCGGCTCCGAGGCTGGCTCAGATGAGTCGGATCAAGAAGGAGAGACGGCGGCCGAGAAGCGGTTGAGGCTGGCTCAGCGCTATCTAGAGAAGGCGCGGAAGGAGGTGGAACTGGAGGACGAGTACGCCTTTGATGCCGAGGAGATTGACCGAGACTTGCTTGCGGAGCGGTTACAAGAGGACGTGGCAGAGTCCAAGGGGAAGGTCTACCGTCGGCTTGCCTCAGAGCTGGATTTCGGGGAAGCATCGCATACCCAATTTCGCTGGAACTCGGGTTCGGTAACCTCGGTGGCCGTGTGCGCCCCGTATGCCTACACGACAACCAAGGACGGCTATCTTACAAAGTGGAAGTTGCAAGATCTACCCAAGAATCAGTGGCAGCAGACAACACGGAGGAAACCCAAGAAACCCCCTGCACAGCCCAAGAGGCGGCCTGAGAGGATATGCTTCGCCAAAGCCAACCCAAGCAAAACCAAAGACAAGACATATCATGGTCACACTGGCGCTCCCATCACCGTCAAGGCCTCTCAAGACGGCAAGTTCGTCGCGACGGGCGGTGTCGACCGCCGCCTTGTCGTTTACCATGCCGCCGATCTCAAACCCATCCGCGCCTTCACCCAACACCGCGACGCCGTAACAGGTCTCGCCTTCCGCCGCGGCACCAACCAGCTCTTCTCCTGCTCCAAGGACCGCACGGTCAAAGTCTGGTCGCTCGACGAGCTAGCCTACGTCGAGACCCTCTTCGGCCACCAAGACGAGATCCTCGACGTCGACGCCCTCGCCCAGGAGCGCTGCGTCAGCGTCGGCGCGCGCGACCGTACCGCCCGGTACTGGAAAGTCCCCGAGGAGTCCCAGCTCGTCTTCCGCGGCGGCGGCGGCGAAGGCGGCAGCAGCAGCAGCAGCAAGAAGCACAAACTGCCGCCCAACATCGACCCCGCCTCTGCGGCGCACGAGGGGAGCATGGAGCGCGTCGCCATGATCGACGACGAGATCTTCGTCACGGGCAGCGACAACGGCGACCTCTCGCTGTGGAGCATCCAGCGCAAGAAGGCCACACACGTGGTGCCCCGCGCGCACGGCATTGAGCCGCCCCTCAAGCCGTCGGAGGCGTCGGCGGACGCGGCTCCCGACCCCAAGGTTGTTCCCGCGCCGCAGCCGAGGGGCATCACCGCGCTGCGGACGATCCCGTACTCGGACTTGATTCTGAGCGGCAGCTGGGACGGCTGCGTCCGCGTGTGGCGGCTGAGCGAGGATAAGAAAAAGATCGAGGCTGTTGGTGTGCTAGGCGGTGCCTCGTCACCAACAGCTACAGCAAACGGGATACAGTCGGAGGAATCAGGCGGTCAAGATCAGAATCGAGACCTAGTCCGCGGCATCGTCAACGACATCGCCATGTTCGAACGCGGAGAGAGGGGTAGGGATGGGTTGTGCGTCGTGGCCGTCACAGGCAAGGAGATGCGGCTGGGCAGGTGGAAGGTCTTGAAGGAAGGGCGATGTGGCGCCGTTATCTTTGAGGTGCCCAAGGTGGCGCCCAAAAAACAGGATGGCACCGAGTTGAACGGGGGTTTGGAGGAATCAGAAGGTGAAGAGTGAGGAGAGCTGATGTATTTCCGTAAAACGGGTAACGGGTAACGGATCCGTTGCTGAACTATACCCGACAGAGGGGCAGACAAAAGTTGTCACACTTCTCAGTCAGATGTACATCAATATGCAGAAAAGAACTTGCGCACAGCGAGCATGTTTGTCATCTCACCTGCATTTCTGTTCGGATCACATACCGTCGTCAACAGCGACTCACTGCCCCAATATTCTATTCTCTACAGCTCATACACACCTAGATCGTACTTCTCAATGATGTTTTGGGGCGGGGGTGCGCGCCCCAAGAGCAACGCTCAGAAACGCAGGGAAATCTGACCTATCCGTGAGATGCAAGACACCCGAACCCAGCTTCATGCAGTACCAGATCCATCTCGCGCAGGGGCAGATAGATTACTGAGGCTGAGAACCTGATAATGTATGACACTCGACCGCATCCCACCAGATGACAATCATAAATCCCGTGCTGTGCCATGCCATGCAGTGCCATGCCAATGCTACCGACTGTACGCCGATGACCAGGACGCCGGAGGACCATGCTTCATGCCGCGCCAGGACCCACCCCGGAGAACGAGCAGACGAGAAAGAAATGCAGGCAGATGATGAGCATGTACTTGTACAATACAGAAGAAGAAAAACAGGTGACGCAAAAGCCACGACTTTATTGACGTGAGCATGGAATCAGCGGGATACTGAAGCTCTCTGTCTCTCTTTCTTTCTTTCTTTGTTTGTAACAACAGTCGGACTCAGTTGCGACTCAAGTCAGATCGATCGGGTCCGACTCCCGCACCATCTCAGCGCTTTCCACGACCGGCTCAAACCCCGGGCTGCTGCTGCTGCTGCCAGCCACGACAGAACGGCTGTTGGTATGCCCGGCCGCCAGTGGCCGTGTCCCAGCCGTCCTTGGACGCTGGCCCGCCGCCGGTGAGAACACGGACCCAGACTTAGACCCAGACCCAGACCCCCGGTTGTGTCTACCTCTCGCCTTCCCTGCAGACGAGTAGAAGGAGGCGGGACCAACCTCCCTGACGGTATCGTCGTCCTCCGGCCTGCCTGTCGACGAGGAAGCGAGTCGGGGTATGAATCTCGGCTCGTCTTTCTGGTACTCCGCTGGCGGCCCGGGAAGCACCTCCACGTCCGCCGGCTCTATCGATGGCAGGACGTTGTCATCGTCCTGGGGAGGGGGCAAGACCATGACTCCATCTTGGCCGTTCTGTTGAAAGACCTGCGGTGGGGGGCGGTGAGTAGGACTCGATGGTGGTAGCTGAGGTTGCTCAATGCCATTCGGGCCTGGGTCATGGCACGCCTGATCGGCAGCGGTAGCATCCGCCCTGAGGGAGTCTCGGTTTGCGGAGGTGCGGGTGGTCTCGGCCGAGGCTGGTTGTTCAGTGGAATCTACCCGAGTCCCGCGCTTGCTGGTCGATGTATTGACGGCCTCGGTGCTCTCTCGCGACGGATCACGACTTGGTTCCTTGCTCCCTTTCGGCGTACGCTTTGCAGAGGACGCTCTAGGGGTTTTCTGGCGCCTTTTCTCGCAAAAGATCGTATCGCGCCAAAGCTTCCGTATATGTGACGGATTGAAGTCCCAATCAGGGGTTTCTTTTCGAAGCAAAGTCCGAATGAACCAGTCTGGCTGTTGAACAAATGGTTGGATGTACCCGAGAAGGTAGACGCCGCAATCGCAAAGGTTGTTTTGTTCGGGAATGTTGATCGCCTTCATGCCCAGCTGTGGGGGCAGGTCTGTGATGATTTTGTTGCGCTTGTGCTCGAACTCGGCAAGAAGGTATTTCTTGAGAAGGGTGATGGCTTGGGGGTGGGTGGAGCCCAGAGAGTCGAGCGTGATGATTCTCGGATCCTCCGGGTTGTAAGTCCTCGCTCCCGACTTTGACTTTGCCGTCGGCTTGGATTTCGGCCTCGAGGTTTGGTCTATGCTGACATTCTTATCGTCAGAGACCAAGTCAACGATATCGGATGTGACGAGACACGGATTGTCCTTGGGAATCGAGCTTCGTGGTTGCAGTTCTGTTACGTCGGCCATTTCCACGTCGGATGATGCACCGTCGGGCTTGGCCTCCTTGCACGAGGTCTCGTCCTCCCCTGAAGCTCTTCTCAAATCCGGATCCAGCTTCCCCGGGTTGCAGATGATGGCGACCCACCAGTGGTAATGCTCGTTGACGGGGACGACGATGTAGTCGTAGGAGAGCAAATCCACCTTTGCAGTCCAGCTCTTGACGCCATCGTAATTGATTGCACCCCGGCCAGCCTTGAGTTTCTCGTAGAAGAAGGAGTTGTGAAAATACACCCGCTTGTGTAGGTCCGGATGCCTTCCATTGAACCGGTTGAAGAGGAACTGAAGTCCGTATCCGATGAGGTTGTCATTTAGGCATTGGCCCTCGTCGAGCCTTGGAATGTCTTCCTTGTCTACCGTGGTGCGTTCAATGATCAAGGGCGTCTCCCAATCCTTGGCCCACTCTGGATTCTCCTCTGACCAGCGACTGATGGCTGGTACGTTGGGCGTCGCAGACCTCTGTGTTTGACTTGCAGTTTGCCTCGTTCTCAAGAAGCGCGACCCGGAAGCGACTGGTTCGATAGAGGATCCGGTAAGAGAAGGCAGAGGGGTCTGCGGCTGTGCTGAGACTTGCATCTGACGTCGAATGGGGGTTCGCGAAATGGTTGGCGCCCGGTCGATCAGGGCAACACCTGCCATGGCCGACTCCTCGATCCTCCCGGGGTGCACGGCGGTTCCTGCACCTGACAACCGCCTTTCTTGTGCCACATTGCGAGCCTGGGATATCTCCTTGCTCATCTTATCCCAGGTAAGGTCCAGCTTGACCCTAAATACCGTCAGCAGGGTCCAGCAGCAACGGCGCTCGTCAGCAAACGTTACCTGTCTTGCTTAACGACTCGTATGTCCGGGTTGTGACGGGCCCAGTTGGCGAGATCCAACGCTTCGGCGTTGCTGCGGAGCTTAAGAAACAACGTGCCCCCAATGGGGATGGATGAAGCTTGGTCCAATGACTGGTTGACTTTGATAAGATCCGAGTCCGGGTTGTAAAACAAGCCTTTCGCTTTTTTCGTGATTTTGAGCCACTCATAGGGTTCAGCCTTGTTGCCGTCGCCCATAAAAGCACGCAGCTCGAGGATGTCGGTTTGCCGCAAGAAGCACGAGCTTTGCCCGTCGCCGGGCATGTAACGGTGATTGGGCTGGCACACGGCCGCTGCCACCCCGATGCCGTCCGCAACCGTGTTAGCGACCGGCATGGATTGCCACTTGGTCGGCTTCAGATCCCCTCTTCGAGACAGACTTGGAGGGTCACGGTTCGGCGAGTCCTCGATCGCTGGCCTCGTACCAGCTTGGGAGATTGACAACTCTCCACCGCACGTCTGTCCCACCAGCTCGTCCGAATCATCAATGGCCTCATAGCTTGTACGCTTCCTTCCCTTGGGTAGCCCAAAGGCTTGAGCCGGCTGGGCTTTCGTTCTTAGAATGCCAAGATCGCCACCGTCCCTGGAGAGGGCGCCGGACCTGCAACCGGTGGTGGACAACAGACGTGCTTTCCGTGGCTGGTGGACTGAGAATGCCGGAGCCGGAGAAAGCTCATCGAAGTTGTCGATGGTCTCGGTTGCAGCACGAGGCATTGCGCCTCGACTGTCATGGTGCATCACCGGCGGACGGTTTGGCTGCGGTTGGCGGCGGCGCCTGTTGGAGCGTCCCATTCCCTTTGTCGATGCCTCAACAAAATGATATTCTGAGAGCCCAGGAGATACTGAGTGGGCGAAGCTCGACTGGCTGCCACGACGGTCTGCCATTGGCGGCGCATCCTGCTCAGTGTCTTCGATGTTTTCATCCACGCTTCTGGGGCGAACCTCGATCTTTTGACGCTTTGGCGCAGGAGGTCGCTCGGCGACATGAACGGCGCTCGTTTGGACTTGTGTCGGGGCACAGCCGGGGCCGGAATCGAGAGTGTTCAGGTGCGTCGTTGCGGAAGACGCAAGAAAACGTTTCTTCGTCTGGTCAGTAGGAACATCCAGTCTTCGCTTGAGAGCAACACGTACAATGCTGGCGAGGCCTGGAATAGGCATTCTGACTGCTCCCTTCAATGACCTGTATGGAGGACGGTGTCGTCAGCTTTTGACCGCTCGGCTTGCAGAGGCGGACGGTGTACAGGCAGGTTCCATACCCATAATCCGGAAACGAGTGTGCGGTTCTGTGGAATTCGAGGCGAGCTCTGCTGTTGCGGCTGTCAGACATGATGGCAGTTCGATTGTGGCGTAAACGAACTTTTTCGACCTTTGCGCATTCTGGGGTTCTGGCGCAGCGGCGGGTGACTGATCGAATTTACCGATTCCTGGTGTGGCAGCAGAGCTGCGTCGTGCTTCAGACGACGTTCTTCGATCTCGAGTGTGGTCGGGTGGGTCGTCAGCGGACGTGTGGAGCATGATCTTTGAATGAGCGTAGGTGGTTGTGGGGCACCCAAGCAGAACAATGCGCACTGGAAGCGTGACAACGGCATACCTATCTACCTTTGTCGGTTGAGTTTGTCCAGCATGAGGTGGGGGATATGACGGCAGTCCGAGGCGTTCCAGAGAACTTGAAGCTCGTTTTATGTCGTTGCGCCTCCAAACGCAAGCCATGCAAGCTTCCGATGGACCAATGTCACAGGCTGCAAGCACAAACGCCAATGCAGCGCAGCGGTGCCGCAGCGGCGGGTAGATAGTTAAAACCCTACCAGGTTTCCCTTATCGATAAGGTAGCACTGGTGCGCCGGTGAGGTGGTTTCCAACACAGGAGCTCTTCACTCTATTTACTTCAGACTGTTCCCAGTTCGGTCCCTGGTATTGTGCACCTGGCAGGTCAACGAAGAGGTATGGGCTCAGCGCAGGTCTAGTAGGTACGGAGTCAGGGAGTCGCACAGACTCACACCGGAAGCAAGTGTGGGACACTTCGGCGACCAAGACCGAGATGTGGTGGGGACGGGGCGGGATACTCCGACAACAAACGGACCATCATCGTCACCCTCACAAAGCTAAGTTCTTCACCACGCATCATGAGTAAACAAAGTCATATCGAACGAACGGCCCATGAGCCTCGCGACTCGGTGGGTTATGAGCCTCCTTCTTTGACCAGCCGGACCTTCCTGAACGTGGGAAGGTATGCTGACGCCGATGCCAGTCGCTGCACACCCTCACCATCTCCAGCATCACGCAAATAACCCCAACCCTCCGCGTCTTCCAACTACAGATCCCCCAAGATGAGAGCATAACAGTAAGCATCCATCACCAATACACCACAACTTACCTCCCTGCTTCCAGAAGCTCAACAACCCCTAACCCCCAGTTCCTCCCAGGCCAATGGGTAGACCTCTACCCACCCCCTCAAGCCAACGTGCCCAAACCAGGCGGCTTCACCATCACCTCCTCCCCAACGCTCGCCCTCCCTCCCACTTCGCAACGTAACCCCACCACCACGTCCCTCTCCTCCTTCTTCTCTCCCGGACCCGGACCTGGACCCGGACCTACCCAGCCATACATAGAACTAGCAATCCAATGCTCCCCCCACAACCCGCCCGCAGCCTACCTCTTCCTCCCCGCCGCCCAGCTCCTGCACACGCCCGTCCAGGTTCGCATCGGTGGGAGTTTTGTCTTCCCCCCTCCTCCTCCATCCCACCCAGCCAGCCACACCATAACTCCGGGTACCCTGCGCAAGCTCGTCTTTGTCGCGGGCGGGATGGGCATCAACCCCCTCATGAGCATGCTCAGTTTTATTGGCGAGCCGCAACTAGAAGAGACGTGGTGGTGGAGGGACTGTGAGGTGAGGGTTCTGTATAGCGTCAGGGATCCCCGCGGCAACGGTGGTGGTGCCCTTGGTGGTGCTGGGGCGGCGGCGAGGGATGGTGATCATGGGATCCTCTTTCTGGACAGGATCGTCGAGCTGTTTGAGACTGGGCGGGTCAGGGGTGGGTTGGAGCTGTTTCTTACCGGTGGGGGGTTGTCAGCCACGAGTGATGGGGCAGAGGAGACGGACGGAGTGGTGAGGTGCAGTAGCGGGACTGATGTCCCGTTCTCGAGGAGGCGCATGACAGTTCGGGATGTGGAAAGGACTGTTGGTGGAGATAAGGAGTCGGCGCTGGTTTATGTGTGCGGCATCCCGGCCATGACGGACGAGTTTGTGGACGCACTGACATCGCCCGGAGGAATGGAGATGGATAAGAGTAGGGTCTTGTTTGAGAAATGGTGGTGAATTTCCCAGCCTACCTTGGGTTGTCGGGAGCAGGCGGACGGAGGCTGACTTGCTACTGCTGGCAATCATCCAAACTCCGGGGCGCTCGTTCAAGATAGACAGCTCCATGTTGACTCATGGCGTAAGTAGATTCAGGCTTTATGTCTAACGCACATACTTACACAACCGCTCGCCTTTGCTCAGCTCCTGGGTCAGAAGAGCAACTGATACCGCGACAAAACGTACCGTTCATCCATTTCCCACCATAGCCCGTACCTAGCCAGAGCGATTCCAATGTTCCCATCGTAACACCTTTGCATCGACTTATGACGACAGGCAAAAACAGGCCAGCGCATCACATCCAGCTCCCTATAGACCGATTGACAACGCTACCGCTATCTGCCCTTTTGTGGTTGTCGCGGCCAAACATGCCTGCTGCTTTACTTGGCGACTCATCGGCTTTCTTCCTGCGCAGTCCCGCAACCAGCGACATGGCACCGCCTCTGCTGACCGCGGGGCTGGACTCGCGCCGGGAAGAATTCGCAGCAGTCGTGCTTGGGGCTAGAGACGGACTCCCGGCCACGCAGTCCGAGTCCCTCAAAGTGACTCCTTCCAGTTGTGGTAGGCCTCGCGGGGAGTGGAAATCACTCGGCAGGGACTGCCTGGCGTTCGAAGCCCTCGAGAAGATGGACCGCTTGGGCGAGCTGAAGAGGGCGATACCGCGCTCCAGCCCGCTGCCGGTCATGGGCAAGAAACGGCCGGGTGAGAGCGTTCCCCCGAGAAAGGAGTCGCGTGCTGACTTGGGAGAGGTCTCGTAGTCCGAAATGGAGTGTTGGTCTGCAGGGTTGGGGTCTTCATCTGGAACGACACCGAGACTCGACTCAGACGGCGGGAGCTCGACGAGCTGGGCCACGCCGACTTCAATCTCATCGGGGTTGATGGACTCTCCGTCAACATACTGCAGAAGCGATGGTGTTATCGACAAGGTAGAGGATACCACCGAGGCACCAGAAGATCGTCGCGAAACCCTGATCGGCTCCTCGATGGGAAGCTCCGGCAATGGCCGCTGCAGGTACGACTCGCTGGGTGCATCGCGCAGCGCCTTGCTGGGCTGAGGGGTCCCCACCCTGGACGACACAGCCGGGAATATCTCGGGCGGCTTCTTGAGGAAATAGTATGGTGCCTCTCCGTCTCCTCCCACGTTTCCATCCGGTTCCTCTTGGCAATCGTGAAAAACGGCTTCATCCGAGTTCCCGGATGGAGAGGATTGCTTCTTCGGACCATCATCATCATCATCATCATCATCACCACCGCCACCTGACACATCCGAAGCGGCTTCCATCTTGGCAATCAGCTTGAGCGCCTTGGGCGAGCGGGAGCAGAGAAGCTCAAGCTCAGATGACGGGATAAGATTGAGCTGCTTGAGGTTCTTCCATGAGCGGTAGTGCAGCCTGAAACAGGCAAATGGCGAGTCCTTTGCGTCCAGAAGATGCCAGTCGTAGAAGCACGCATCCTGCGGTTCGTCGACAAGACCGATGCTGGGCGAGCTGAAGAGAGCCATGTCAGGGAAAAGGGAAAGCAAACGAATGCGCCTGAGATACTTACGCGATACCGTAGTTTTCTTGGAAGCGGAACTCGTCCACCCTCGGCGCCCGAGCACGCCTCTCTTGCGCCCGGAACACCTGAATCTCGATATGGCCGCCGTCCTCGGCCACCGACTTGTGCGGCTGGTCAGGGAGGAAAACAAAATTGCGGCCCTCAAATCCGATCTGGTCCTGGTATTGAGCGCGAGGTGCCCACAGCGATTTCACAACTCTGCCCTTGGGCCGAGCGCTGGGATCTATTCCCCAGGCAGCAACGGGGCGGGCGTTGATGTACAGTCGGAAGAATATGTACTTGCAGGGGGCAGGCGGCGCATTGTTGATGCTGTAGTTGACGGCGAATCGAGTGCCTGGTCCTGTCAGCTCTAGTTCTTGCCCGCCGGTTTGTGCCAGGCTTGGAAGACGTGCCTCGGATCGACGGTATGTACGCTGCCACGGTCGGGCCGGCCTTGCGAGGTGAAGCTTGCCCGTTGGCGCGGCCCGTGAGTGCTCCGAGGATTCGAGCTGACGCGCCTTCAGGGTGCGGATATTCGGGGATCGGCTCGTTCTCGGGTTTGGTGGTCAGCGAGACCTCGATGCCGCGGAGGCAGGGCATCTTGGATTTGTCGACTGGAGACCATCAATAGCGGGGATCAAGTTGATTCCTGGCCGAATCGCAAACAACCTCCCGGGTCACTCACTACCTTGCTAGTAGACGGAGAACTCCAACAAAGGGGAAGGTACGATGAGTCAAAACAGCCGGCGACGACAGCGCTCCTTCTCGATCCTGCCTTCCGTGATGTCGGGTGCGGCCCTTTCGCAAAATGGAACTGAGTGCTTTGTCCAAAATGCTGCTGTGGTGCAATGTTGTGATCAATGAGGTAAGTCGCCATCTTGCGCCCAAAGCATTTCGCACCCGGGACCAAACATTCACAAGCACACCAACGGACCCGCATTGCTCGCCCGGCCGATAGCCATGTGAGACTGTCACCTTGAACCAAACCTCACTGTTTATTCGGTAGCGAACCCTCGACAAACACCTGATATACACATGACCGGGCGCAAAGTGGTCGGCCAGGCTCTAGCTCGTCCCTAGCACCTTCTTGGTGTCCTCCTCCTTGTCGAGCAGCCCAAGGTTCCGTATTTGTCCAGCAGTCGGGGGATTCTCTTGCAGCTTCTTGGCCTCGGCCTCTCTGTACGCAGCCTGGAGCAGTTTGACTCTCGCAGCCTGTAGAACACGCAGTTCGTGTCAGCCGGAGACTCGAGCGGTTTTGCGACGGGGCGGCTTCTCTCTCGTAGGGGCGCGCCCACCTCTTTCTTGTGGTGCAGGCATTCGTAGTAGTCCTCCATTGCAGGCAAGCACTTCTTCTTGCCTGAGTCGTCGTCGTCGGAGCTGTTGACCACGTAGCAGGAGAGCAGCTCCTGCCAGAAGGGGAAGCAGCGGGACGGGCCTACGGATGGGCAGAGCCAAGTCAGCATAAAGTAAACGGCATCAATGCCAGTGATTCTCGCGGGGATCGGGCCATTGAAGCAGAAGAAAAGAGTCAGACTCACCCCCGTTCAGGCCGTATCCAGACGCCATGGTGGGTTTTGTCGAGGCTTGGGGTGCAACGTGTAGGAAGTCAGGTCGCGGGATTGCTGCTGTCGTCGTTGATGAACTCGGGCGCACAGACCAGCTTCTCCAGATGCCTGCACGAGGCCTTATCTTAGGGTTAGGGTCAATAACTATCTTGCTACCTCAGATTTTCTCGAGGGCACATTTGGGCTCTTCTCATCTGATTCTAAGACCGATGACGTACCTTCCACTTCAACAAACAATGCAGACGCCAGGTTGACCTGAGGCTGACAAGTTGCCCAATTCGCAAGATCTTCGATGAGGTGCTCAACCCTCGAGGCTCTTGCCCTTGACGACTGACTCATTCCATACCCTCAAAGTCGGGTTCCTGACATCGGATGTCCACATCTTTCGGAACTCGAAAGCAACCCTGCAGGTCTTTGATTTTATCTCTGAATTGCGGAAGCTCTCTTCGGTATCCTTGGCCTGCCCCTGAAGCGTGCCACGCCCTCAGACAGCAGCGATGACGGCCATGAGTTTATTCAGGTCACTGCTGGTCCGCCTCATCACCCACAATGTCCGATTCGCCATAGAGGACCCCTCGCCTGGAGAAGAATTATGGTCGGTCCGTTGCCCGAGGCTTTGCTCCCAGCTGAGCTTTATCACTTCTGGACAAGACTCGGCTTTTGTCTGTCTCCAGGAAGTCCTGCATTCACAGCTCAGCGATATCCAAGCATGTCTGGGCCCGGCCTGGACTCATATCGGCAAAGGACGGGACGATGGCATCGAGGCCGGAGAGTACTCTCCCATCTTCTTCCAGCCTGACCGCTGGGAGTGTTTGCGCTCTAGGACGTACTGGTTGTCGCCTACGCCTGACGTGCCGTCGAAAGGATGGGATGCTGCCCTGAATCGGGTTGTCACCATGGGCTCCTTTCGGCACCGCGGATCTGGGGCCATCGTTGTGCTCATGAACACCCACTTCGACCACAGAGGCGAGGTTGCGCGTGAAGAAAGCGCTCGCCTTCTCCTCAAACTTGCCGAAACCTGGGCCGGAGAGCGCGGCACCCAGCCTTTTCTCCCCGTCTTCCTCACTGGCGACCTCAACAGCACCCCGACTCAAGGAGCATACAAGATATTGACCGACAAGGATTCGGGGATGAGAGATATCTCGGATCTCGTGCCAGAGGATACAAAGTACGGCAACAGGGAGATAACCTACACCTCGTTTGGAAACCCAGATGAACCACCGTCGCGGATCGATTTCCTGTTCGTGCGAGAGACGGGCAGCCTTCGCTTCCTGAACTTCGGCATCCTCCCCAACAGGTTCGATGACCAGGTATATCTCTCAGACCATCGACCTGTGGTTGCAGATGTGGAAATCCCAATCCCGGCGACCATGTGACCGCCCGCATGCTACAATGCCTGTGGCGTGGGACCAAAAGGGTCGTGTTAGTGGGATCGCACGACGAGACCTGTCATACATCCTGCGGCATAGGGGACCTTATCTGGCCGCCCCAAGAGGATATAGAACACCACCATACAGACGCTCACTATCACTCAGATAGTCAACCAAGGATATCTTCTGCCTCGGTTCTTTGTGGGCGGACCTTGCGACACAAGCCGCTCGCCTTCGTTTGACAATTTTGCCCGAAACCTCCGCTCCTTTCGGAGGGCCCGAGTTGTCAAGGGATCAACATGCGACGGGTTTCATGCCACAAAGCAGCCACAAGAACACCATATCTTGCGAATTGGGCCCTGCCGCTTGCAGATGCGGAGAATCGGCAGCAAGATCGGGCACCCTCGATCAGATTACGCGGCATGTTGTGCGGCTGCTGGTGCATGCGATGAATCTATCTGTCCAATCAATGCGGAGACTCAATCGACACAGCTGGCTGTCCAGGAATCCATCGTCGTCTGGGGAGACTCTGATGAGCCTGGGATTTCCGTGTTGGAGGGTATAAGTTGGGAGCCATTGGTCCTTGTGGCTCAACTTGAGACGAGCGAAACCAATTGGGGGACAGGGCGAAATTGAAACCAAAAACAAGCAGCTTTCTGAGACGGTGGCTTGACTTCATGCCGTGGCAAGTCAGGATATGTCAGCAGTCCCGAACGTTCCAATACTTGTACAAGGCGCCGGGGTTTGTTTTGTTAGCGCGTGTGACTTACAGGGTTGTGACGCAGCAAATTCGCCACAGATGTAATATTTCGCCACTATGTCACTTTCCTAATATATTCAATAGGAAAGTGACTTCTATAGCGAAATTCAAACCATTTTTGTCATTCTACAACCATGGCGGTGCCTCGAGGTCTTGCAATTTCCCAGCTCCTAAATCCAGCTACCCCAACCACACCAACCAAGCGTAAGAAAGCTAGCGATTTGACTCGCGATGAGAGGCTCAAGGTCCGAGGCCTTTACCAATATGGAGGTTTTACTTATCACCAGATTGCCCGACGTACTGGGTTTACTGCCCGGCAAGTTCAGTGGGCATGCGCCGGCCCAGCTACACCCCAGAAGACGAAGTCACGCAAAGGACGAATGCCAACACCTGAGAAACAACGGCCGAAGACCTGGTTCGAGGAGTCGAAGGTCAACGAATATACCTCCCTTCGAACATTACGCTCCCGACTCCCCGAGTCTCTTCAACACTTTGGCGAAGATGCTCTTTTCCGTCCTGTTTCCGACCTCGACCGTAAGAGCCGGCCCCGACCGTAGGAAGTTGACCTAACCCCTTGAAAAAGAAGACGTCGAGTCCTCTTTTCCCAGGAACAACTACGCCTTCGGCCACGGCCACAAGATTGGGAGGGGGGTCTCTTTTCAGATGAAAAATGGGCACGAAACGACCCCCTGAACGCCGGGCGTGTCTTGTTATACAAGGATGATGACATTCAGAACCATCGTCGGAGGAGAAGGAAGCCCGAAGGATGGATGTTTTGGGGTGCATTTGCTGGGATAAGGAGAGGTCCTTCGTTCATTTGGCCGAAGGAGTATGGAGGCATTGGTGGCCAGAATTACACTCGGGAGATTGTTCCTTTGGTGGCAGGCTTCAACAACCGGTATGGCCCTGTCTTGTTCCAACAAGACAATGCTCCAGGTCATCGGGCACGGGTAACACAGGAAGCACTTCGGCAGGCTGGTATTGAGCTTCTTCGATGGCCAGGATACTCTCCTGACCTTGCACCTATTGAGAATGTATGGCCTCGGTTAGTTGAAGAGATGGAGGCCCGGTGTGAAGATATTCAAGCGCTTACAGAAGCTGAGTTATATGTACTTATCCAACAAGCTTGGATGGCTATACCGGAGGACTTTTTCCTGTATCTAGCTCACTCAATGCCTCGGAGGTTACAGATGTGCATTGATGCGGAGGGCAAAACAATAAAATACTGATTCCTACATTCTGATACCTTGTTATATTGTAGCAACCCCTGGTCTAGCTAGTGGCTTGGCTGTATCACGCTAACAAAACAAACCCCGGCGCCTTGTACAGAAGCGTCGTCCAACCGCAATGGCAGCATCGGTACCTATTGTACCTTTGCAGTCGCCGGGGAAACGGACAGCGGAGAGCTATGTGATACAGTAGTTTGCGAATAGCGACATTCTAACACTTGGTACAGCCCAGCGGCATTTCGCAGATCCAAAGACCGATGACTGCGACGTGCAGGACTAGGTCTGACTCCCTCGGGTCCGTTGCCCTATGGGAGCCCTCGGACGGGCTTTGGCCTGCAAAGTCTGCATTCCAACCCTGATGTCTCCAATGAGGAACCGGGCATAAACGGAGGGGTGTGCTGGCGTGTTCTCCATCCTGCCGTTACCTGGACAGAGATGTACGGCTGTCTCTTCCCATTCGCAAGGCGTCTGCTGTCGACATCTGGCCGTCCGCGGCTCAAACTGCTCGTTGCCTTGCCCCGATTACCAGGTCGCCACGCCACCTAGTTAGGGCTTTGACGACAATCGGGGGATGGGAACCCGAGCAGCCGCTTTCGTTCAGCGGTCACTCAGGCTTTTGCGGCCTGTCCTTGAGGACGGGTTTCCGTTGTCGTCGTGGTCCCTGCGAATTGATACCCAAGTGCGCTGTCGGGCACGAAGACGGCGGAGCGAGGGGGGCAGCAGAGCGCGAGGCAGTTGGCCAGTGGTCCCATGGATCCCAATCCGGTTCAGCTTCGTCGTGCCGTGTCTCCACTTGACAACCAAGCCAGGCTAAGTGAGGTCTTACGCTGTGAGCTCAACCACACAGCTGTCCCCAAGTTGCTAGAAAGAACTAGGTAAGCTACTTGGCTTTTGGCGGCGCAGTGGAGGTGCATCGATGCAGCACTTGATGCCCTGCCAACTCGTTTTTCTTTGCTGGCCGCCGTTGTTGGTACAGTCGGGGGTATTTTTACTCTCCAAGAAAGAAAGCGAGGGCCGAGCGCTTTTGTCCGGTTTTGCGACCGTTGAATCGTCTTTGCTGGGTCTTTTTGTCACCTGGACTCCGCCTGGCCGGCAGATCTCGAGTTGCTCCCTTCGATCGTGAGTTGGTTACAGGGTTGCAAGGGTTGGCTTTTGTGATGCGCATTCCAGGCTTCTTTTCCGGCTTCGATCCCTCCCACGAGTACAACTCAGCCCTGGTTGGCCTGTTAGCACGAGACCTAGGACTACACCCTAACCCTCAATTCTTGCCTCGTCTTCCCCCGACACCTCTGGTTTTTCATTTTCTATTTTCGGTGCAGGGTATCATAAAAACTAGATTCTTTATTTCCTTATCCCTTTGCTTTGCTTCCTCGGGTTCTCAGATATCTTCTCCGGGTTGGTGGTGAAAGGCTTGTCTTCAGGTACCGCGCTAAGAATCAGACCATGCTGGATTGTATCGCAGTTTCTAGCCAGGCAAGCAGAATCGTGCCACCTGCATCATCTGAATTGCTGCCGACTCTGTGGAAACTGGAAGCTTCCGGTTGCCTGGCTTTGGATAGAGGGTAGTTCAGGTGACCAACAATGGAAGCACGCAGGCAGCTAACTGTGAAGTTGAGTATGAGAAAGTGATCAACTCATCATCCGGTCTGTCCCGTCCCGAGCAATTCTAGTGTTGGAATTGCACGTTTGCTCTTGTTCGTTACCGTACCATACGGTATCGGTACAGGGCCCTTGCTGCCGTCCCTTGTCTTTTCTGGGGTCCCGTCGCCTTGGCTGTCCTTGCCTGTCCACGGTCCTCTTCCGTCTCGGCCACTCAACTCCCCCGCAGTGGAATAAAACTCGACCCTGTCCCTTTCACTCCACCTTTCTCGTCCCATGGAGCCTGACACTTCATCCCAATTATTTCCGCCCTGGTTCTGCCATCCCAAACCACGCAGTTCAGCACCCGTTCCCTATCGCTGATCACGATACAATTAGCACCGGCTGCTCTTGTCCATCTAGACGAGTTACACTTCAACGACAGCCTTGTCACCGCTGCGACCCGTTCTGGTATCAAGTTCACCTGACCGCTTTGTCATCGGAACGCCGCTCGAGAGTCGCGCTGCCCTGACGCTGGCCACCTCCTAGCAGAGGCATTGTGCCTCTTTTGCACCGACCCGCTCGCCCGGTCTTGTACCGCAACAATACCCTTCCATTGCGGGCGTGGGCTCGTAGCGCCATGTCGAGGCGAGAGCGGCCCATAGTTGCGTCTGTCGAAGACGCTGACGAGTCTGGGAACCCGATTGAGGAATCCGCTCGCTACGCATCCTCTGTTGCCCCAAGCAGTCCGGCCAAAGAGCAGCCAAATACTGGCCGAGCGAGAAACAGGGCCAGGAAAGGTTCTTCGTCGCCGATAACCACCAGCGTCCTCACCGACTCGGACACGACGGTGCATCCGCGGAGAGACTCACTCAAGAAACCCAGCAAGGACCGAGATAGGTCGGCCTCGAGCAAAAAAGCCCTCATGCCTGCCTCACGACCCCCCGTCAAGCACGCTAAGACGACGTCGAGCATACCTCATACCCGGAGGGACATGGAGGCGACCTACTATGGCGTTGACCCTACCATAACCCCAGCGGCCTCCCGCCCCCCGCATCAACAAAGGCCGTCGAGCTATTACGGCGGCGCGCCGCTGAGGCCACCACCGGCGAATACCCGCTTCTACAACAATCAACCACCTGGCCCTCCTTTGCCCTCCTCGTTTGCCCCTCCTCCCCCCCACTGGATGGGGCCGCCGGGGCCAAGGCCGGGACCAGGCGGCATCCAAGCGCCATTTGGCCCGCCATCAGCGGCGCCTGTGGTTATGCACCACCCGCCCCCGCCCCCTCCATCCGAATACCAATACACGCGTCCGCTTGAATCCCGCTTTGGGTCCGGCCGGCCGCAATCCGCTATGGGCTTTCGGCAGCCTCGCGCCATCGAGTACGACGAGTATGAAGAGCCGGTGGAAAGGTCTCTCGCGCGGCGCCCTTCGACAACGTCTCGAAAGGTCTCCAAGAACGACGAGGACAGGAAAGCGATGCCGCCGCCACGGCGACCTGCCACTGCTCGCCCAACCGCCCTCGCATTCCGGCCGCCACCATCTACGCCGGCCAGGCGAAAGCCCGACCTGGATGAATACGACCCTGATCCTGATGATCACCTCTTTGAGGTCTCGCCGTTTGCGCCAGCGAGCTACGAGCACAACAGCCCTTTCCGACCGCGGGGGCCCAGCTTTGGTCCAGAGAACGGGTATGACCATGATTACCACACCGAAGTGGCGGCGGGCAAGAACCTTCGGCGTAATTCGTACTACGGCGGGAATTCGGGCTCTTCTGGAAGTGCCTATGAGGACAAGATGCGACAAGCCACCCGGTATCAGGACGACCTGGGTGGGCCGCAGATGCCCTTGACGGCTGAGACACTGCGAAAGGCGGGCAGAAGTGCGAGCAGCAGATCCACGAGGAGCTCGGGAAGCCACGACGAGAGCGAATACAGACAGTCTGCAACCACGCGTACCACGAGGTCGACGGCGCCCAACGACGAGGATGTCACGATCCGGGTGAAGGGCGCATCGGTGTTCAAGATTGGCAACGCAGAGATGAAGTGTCAAGACGGAGCCGAGATCAACATCATTTCGAGGAACGGCAACGCCGAGATGCGCACTGCGGCCAGCGATAGGTCTAGCTACATCGATCCCGCCGATGACCGTCGGACCAGGGTCGACATTCCGCATTCACGGGCGCGCGCCGTCTCGCGAGCCAAGTCTCGCCCAAGGTCTTACTCTGCTCGCAACTTCTCCAAGTACGAAGTTGCTCCACCGTACGACCCTGCTCTGGATTACGACGCCTACACCTCCTATGGCGCCCCACCGCTGCCGCCAGCCTACCCCGAGTTCCCGTCGTCGTTATCATCGCGACATGGTGACGGATTTTGGCTCTCCGATCTGGCGGACCACGCTCCCCAACGCTGAAAGATGGGACGATGACGGTCGGCTCTTGGCTGGCGGGACGCTGGGCTATGCTAATGACCACTTGATGATGACGGAGGCCAGGCGATTCGCCGATGTTGAGGCTCGGGCAGATGATGATAATGATCCTGATGACGATTTCGTGTGCATAACGGCCGGCATTTCTGTTTCTGTTTATTTATTTCTTTTCTTATTTTGGCGTATTTGATCTGATCTAAGCGAGCGTTGTTACCTTTTCTGCTTCCCTTCGTTTCTCCTGCTTGGGACACCGTTTTTGGGACTGGGGTTTTTGTTTCTTATACCACTTCACTGAGTTCCTTCATGGATGGTACGGATTCTTCTGTAACCTATTACGGTGCTAAAACACGGCGGCCGCTCTTCTTTTGCGTGTGTCGAGTTCTACCAGAGCGGTTGATACCCGAATCAGGACTGTATAGGAAACCGGCAGCTTCGCCTTAATATCAGCACACCCACTTCCCTATTTCCACATTGGTTGGGTTTGTCTGCAGCTGGCATCGGGACATTGTATAGGGCTTTCTTTCTCTATCCCTACTTCCTACCATCACAAGAGATTGACACCATCTGTTCTACTGGTTCGCAGAAACTGGGCTGTGCATGCCAGTTGCTTGCGTTCTAACTCTATTCACTTCAGACACCGTTGTTGAAGAAGGACTGTTTCGGAGGCACGAATAGCATGGCCGGGTCCTTCTCGATGTTGGTTGTAGACGTTGATTAATGATAGTACTTCAACCCCAACGGTGTAATGTGCGTTGCGGCGCGTAGTTTAGCATGACAGACAATCGGTGGAGAAAGTGACAGGTACAGTTCCTTGAACGTGGCCGCGTCACTGTTGGACACTACGAATTTGTGTGATAGAGACCTCAGACTACCTTAGGTACTAAGGAACACCACCTATCAAAGTCATGCAGGCAGCAACCCGCGATCAGACCCGATGTAATCCGTACAGTAGATATGGGGAGCAGGGCATGACCAAGTATTGTGTCGTGGGGCCAGTCATGCCAACAAGAACTGCGGTACCCTTTGGCCATTTCTCATGCTCCCAGTGTTGCTGACGAGAAGCGAGCGAGAGGCTCCATCAGATCACCACGTGTAATGCCCTCAGTTGAGCGCAGTGGCGCGGGGTAACCGCAGCACAAAAGTGCAAGGCATGGCCCGAGGGTGGCGATCCAGTTGTCTGGCTTGGATTCATCAGGCTATTGTCACACAAGCCCTACCTTAGCTATCTGCTCGAATAACAAGTACTGTGGCCCGAGTGTGGTATTCGTAAGGGAGGGTTGATACGTGGGAAGTGTGTGTGTGTTGCATCGAGATTTGTTGAATGGAACTGGCTGGCTGGCTCTGCCTCATTGCCCCCCCCTCCCCCAAATCTCAGGCTGGCAGGCTGGCTGGGTGAAGAGCGCAACCCTCCCGTCTTCGGCAGCGTCGTGATGATGAAAAGGGCGGTCAAGCGCTCGGGGCACTGTTTAGGGTCGCGTTGCTTAGCTTTGTGTTGCGGATGCCCGGTCCGCGATCTTCTGGAAGCGTTGGATGGCCTTTAACTACGGGATCACCCGGTGGTTGCTGGTGGGCATTCAATGTGTGACAATCCCAAGTGACGGACACGGCATTGAATCGGGACGAAACTCGCGATATGGTATTGTGTTGTACACGAAAGAATGCAGGTAGCGACATCTAGACAGAACATACTTGGAAAAGAAAAGTAGGGGAGTCTGGTATACCAGTACAGATCGTGAAACGATAACACCGTCTGAGAAACCCAAGACCCCAATCGACGGACTGTCTTTGAGGTCGTCCGAGACAAGTGCTCACTGTTCAGTTCCAGCTTTTCGTAACTCACGGTATGACCAGAACGGGGCCGTGGCTTCTGTTGGCAGTGCGGGTGGTCGCTGGGCGGTTGCTGGGGCAACGAATCGATTTTGTTTACCGACGTCATGCTTTCCCATCGCCGGAACAGGAAGCCTGAGCAGACACCAACTCCATTAATTAGGTATTGTCTGTTACAGATACGGAGCATTGAGCGCTTATGTATTATGGCAAGTTTTGAGTTTTGGAGAAATTGAACTTCGGGTGATTCTCTTCTTCCCAGCCACTCGCTCCTCGACTGCAACATTGAGGCCTGAACCCCGGTCCCAGCCCCTTGGTTTCCGGGTTAACCAGTCAACCACAATACACCTCGGGCTCCCGCCGCACCCAATCCTCTCCTCTCGAGGTTTGACAACGGCCACGAGTTCGACTTGGATTGAGCCTCGACGATCATCATTGCGATTCCAATTCACATCGTCTCTGCCCTGTTTCTAGCAGACTTCGCAGCCCACGGCATCTGCATCGGCCACCTCTCCGGCTGACTTGGCTGGTTGACCAGCGAGAACCAGCCAAGGAACAACTTCGCTGTCTTGCAGCATCCAGCCGACCACAGCTCACGACGACACCACACCAACATGGCGCCTGCCATCCACAACAACCTCTTCGGCCGGTCCGATGTGGCGTTGCTTGGGCCGCTCGCTGCGCGCTCGGTTCTTCTGGCTCGGGCTCCGGCCGAGCAGGACAGAAATCCAGCCGCCGGCGCAATACAACCCCAAGAAATCAACAACAACGCAGTCTTTGCCGTGTTCGGCATCATCGGCGCCGCCTTCGTCGTGGGAGGCATCTGGTTCTTCTTCTGGGCCAAGAACGGCGGTTTCTACTTCAAGAAGAATGACTGGGAGGACTACAAGTCGACCGTGCTCCGGCGCAAGGGCCCCAACGGCACCATATACTCTGACGCCACTCCCAGCACAATCCTGGGCGGCGGCAGCGTGTACAAGGACGTCGACGATGGCACAACCACGACTGGCGACGATCTGACCACGGTCGTGAGCGCTACCACGGGCGTCACGGGCATTACCGGCGGCGTGTCCGACTTTTCCGGCCGAGAGAAGCGCCGCAAGAAGAGGGAGCAAAAGGAGCGCGAAAAGGAGCGCCGACGCGAGGAGAAGGCGCGTGAGAAGGCGGAGCGCAAGAACAAGTCGCGTCGCAAGGTCGACGCGGGCGGCGTCATCGTCGACGAGGAGGCCGAGGCCGAGGCCCAGGAACAGCTGCGCAACTACCGCCACGAGAAGGCCGCCCGCGTCGGCGGTCTCAACCGCGAATCAGAGTCCTCCACCTGGGACGGCTCGACGAACCCAAGCTGGTCGACGGCGAGCCCGAGCCACGCGGCCGAGTCGACCGCCGACACGGGCAGCACCGTCACCTCGGAGCTGATGGGCAACCGCCAGCGCACGCCCACCAGCACGCCCACCAAGAAGGACGCCAGCGAGCGCACGGGGGGCGGCATCCGCAAGGTCTATTCGACGGCCGACAAGAACGCCATGCGCGAGAACGAGCGGATCCGCGCCGAGGCCCGCCGCATGCAGGAGAGGGGCCGCGCAGCGGCCTCGGCCTCGGCAGCCTCCAACATCCGCCGGGACTTCAGCTTCACGCGCGGCGCCGACGAGACCATGGCCCTGCGGCGCATCGAAGAGGCGCCGCCCGCCGAGAGCGTCGTCAGCGAGAGCACCACCACCAACGACTACTCAGAGAGGGAGCGGCGCGCCCGGTCGCGCTCGCGGCACAGGAGCGCGGCGCCGAGCGAGGTCTCGCACGTGCCGGGGAGCTGGGTCCCGAGCGAGGTCAGCTCGGTGAGCGAGGGCGGCACCAAGGTTTACACGCACTCGCACCACATCCCCGTGGCCGGCAGCTCGGCGGCGGGCAGCTCCGTGGCTGACTTTGCGTACACGGAGGAGAAGCGGAAGAAGAGGGGCGGCGCCGGCGCGAGGCGGAATAGGGAGAGTGCTGCGTGAGGGGCGGGGCGTTATGATGAGGCAGGGAAGTGTGACGGGATCTGTTATGAGGTCTGCTTAGGTATGGGGTTGGACAGGACGACGAAATGTGCTATGGCATGGAAGCAACGGCGAGAAGGGTTATGGGCGGGCGTTTGTGGAACACCTTCTCATTGGGGCGGGTATGTCGGTCATGTTTTGATGTAAAGTACGGCAAGCAAGCGAGTTGTTGGTTGATCTGTTATAGTCTAGCTAGGTATCAAGCATGCTTTTACTTAGGTCCTTGGCCCCGGCTGTCTCTGGTCTGTGAGAAGATGCTTCAGCCTCTGACAGGCGTCTCGTCGTGCACTCAAAAGTAGTCAGCGAATCGCCAAGAGCTGGGTTTAATCAGCCTCAATCTGATCTGGATGGGAGCCCTGATGCAAATCCCATGGCCGGCCAATCCCCCTGCCTGACCGTCTGACGAAGGTCGTCTTGACGGCTACATACACAGTACTGTGGTACCGTCGGCCCAGGATGCTCGGGGGGTTCCGGAAGATTCGCGAGATCTCGACGGCCCGGGGGGTCCGATCATGTCCATACGAAAGAGAGGTTCTTGGCTGTCGCATTCATAGTTTTGGCGATCCGAGCTGGCCAAATGGTGAGATTGTGGGCGGGTGAAAGCAGACCAAGGTCGTTGCAACTAGTTGAAGTGACCTGGCACTCGAAACAGCTCAGAGTCGGGGTTTGGCCTGTTGCGCCGTTCTGGTGCGGCCTCTGAAACCTGGTGCAGCCCCTTCTGCAGGGCGAAGCTGAGCAGCCCCGCCGCATTCAGGCGCCCAGCCGCCAACCCAAGGGAATGGGGTTATGCATCCGGAAAAGAACGCTCGAATGCACAACAGTTCATGCAACACCGATTCAAATTGAATTCAAGTACGGAGCGACAACTGCTTAGATAGTGCCTTTTGATGCCGGAATATATGACGATAGTTTCGGTGATGGATGACAACCCGTTTCTTAAACCCAAACCTCCACTTCCAGGTGTTCCGAATGGCCAGGGAGGCGGCGGCCAGAGGGTTCGGTTCGACGATCCAGCCCACAGACAGCGTCATCGCTCACCGAATCCCTGTGTGCGGTGCGTAGGTTGCCAAGCCCTTCCCCACCTTCTGATAACGTTAGCGCTCTATCCTTCTGGCACTAAGCCTGTATCGGAGTCCTGATAAGCAGCCAACAACCGTGAGCCAACAACCCCTTGCTGGCTGCTTGTGTATCGAGCATTGCCAGGCGACTCTCATCCATCTGTTGCGGGCCGACATCAGGCGAAACGCATTCCATCCTTCCCTTCTTCCCTTCGACTAAACTCCCTACGTCCCGTTGTACAATACAACCACATAACTTCAGGTCTTCGATTTGGCTTTCTTGTTTCGTCTGCGCATTTTCTTCGAAGTTCCTAACAAATCACGAGCCGGCGGTGCCTTCCTTTCCGTCATTGCTGTTGTTCCTCAATCCCAGTCCCCGTCATTCGTCATCCAACATCTCGGCGTCGCTCGGCCGCATCGTCCTCACGCCAACGTCGCGCACCAGCGCTTTGATCGCCCCAGCTGACGCCCCCAATACCGAAAACGCCTGTAACGAACCACACACGATAGCCTTCTCAGCTGCACACTCGAATTTGTTGCTGCGGTCGCTGCAGCTCTCCTTCCGCTCTTGTTCGTTGCGAATCGAACCGAGCGACGACCGCTTTCGCCCCGAGTCGCTGGGACATCCTGGATAGAGCAACCACGACTCGCCCCGTTTCGCCATCGACACACTTGTGGTGGCACCGAAGGGAGCAAGTTGGACGACGTTGTCTTTGGCGGTCGCGCGAAACTATCGCTGCCCCGTGGCCGCCGCCATTCTGCTGGTTGTTCGTCTCCCGACGGCATCACCGGCTCGAGTCGTCCTGGTCTGGTCGCAATAACAATCCTTCAACATGGTCAACAACAGCCCAGGGCTGAATGGCATTGTCATCGGCCTGCTGTCGTCCTTCGGGTCAGCAGTCCTCATCTTCTGCATCTTCCTAGCCTTCTACTTCTTCAGATACACAGCGTCCGGGCGCATATTCCTCGACCGGATCGGTCGCCCTGGCGAGTACGATGACGAGCAGGCGTTTGCGCGCGAGGAGGCCGAGGCCCTCGAGACGATGGATGATATGCAGAGGACGGAATATCTAAGGGCCAAGGGTGCGTTGACTTGTTGCTCCTCAGTCGTCGGAACTTGGTGCTAACGGGACCTGGGCAGCTTTTATCGCCGCCAATCCGCCAGAATCCGTGCAGACCGATATCTCATTGTCGCAATACCTAGCTATTCAGGAGAAGGGCGTATCTGCATGGGAATTCGAGCCTGAGCTGGAAATCGCAAACTGCTTCGTCGAGGCCAGGACAGAGGTCGAGTTCTTCGACTCGGAATGCACTGTCCTGAGCAACCTACCCGTTCCTAAACAAAACGACGTTTACTACTGGGAGACAAAGGTTTACGACAAGCCCGAGAATACCCTGCTAAGCATAGGCATGGCTACCAAGCCGTACCCACTGTTTAGGCTACCAGGTAGGTGACAAGCCACTCCGCCGACATTGGACATGCGAGATTAACCACCAACAGGCTTCCATAAGTACTCAGTTGCGTATCTCTCCAACGGCACACGCCGCTACAATCAACCGTTCAACGCCACTCCCTACGCGCCCCAGTTTGTGCAAGGCGACGTCATTGGCGTCGGCTACCGGCCACGGACGGGAACCATGTTCTTCACACGAAATGGCAAACGGTTAGAGGATGTGGTTCACGGGTTGAAGTCACAGAACTTCTTCCCAGCCATCGGCGCAAACGGGCCGTGCATCGTTCACGTCAACTTCGGCCAGGCTGGTTTCGTCTTCATCGAGGCCAATGTGAAGAAGTGGGGTCTCGCGCCCATGACGGGCTCTCTGGCTCCCCCACCGCCCTACGGCGTTGAAGCGGATACCATTCTGCTTGCGACGGGAAGCAAGGACGGTTTCACGAGCTCACCAGCCCGCAGCCATCGGTATAGCCACTCGGCCCAGCTCTTCAGGCAAGGCCCAAACGTCTCGGATTCCGGCCGTGCCCGGTCCAGATCAGGCAACTTCCGCATGCTCTCTCCTACGAGCCCCGGGCCTCTCCGCAGCCCGACCGACATCTCTCTCGCACACCTGGCACCCACGGACGAAGGCGGCGAGCCCAGTAGCAGTGCTGCAGCGCTGGTCCAGCCCGGTCATGGCCACGACCACGACCCATCATCGGTCGCCAGGCTCGGCCTCCATAACCACGACCACGACCACGACAACCTCCCGCCCCCGGAGTACACAAGTCCGGAGCACTCGGACACCGAGGACACAGACAGCAGCAGCAGGAGCAGCTCCGACAGCGAGAACGCGCCCCTGATCCAGCTCACCAGGAATCGCGAGCCCTCGTCGGCCCCGCCCAGGGGAAGCGGCAGCAGATATGAGCCTTCACAACAAACCAGGGGACCGCCCAGCCCGCCGATCCCGACATATCAGGATGCGATCCGGCAGGGCGCTGGGAGGGATAGGAGCGATAGTGCTAGGAGTGGGAGGGGTGTGAGGTGATGTATTTGATCTGATGATGGTTGTTGTTTTTTTCTTTTGTGCGGATTACAATGGGATGGAATGGAATGGAATGGAATGGAACTATACCCTTTGGGACTTGCGGCCCTGTTTTTTCCCAAACAGAGATGCGCTGCAACGGTTGGCTGCTTGATTGCTCGTGGCTCGAGGCTCGTAAGTGTTGGGCAAAGGGTGCGGAACGGAGTTGAGAGACGGTGAAACGGACTTCAAGGGTATCGAGACTGGGGGTACGGTACGGTACGATATCAACGTTTCATCGCACTGCTTTTCCCTTATACTGTGAGGTTGGGTGACGTGGTACGTGCACCTCTCTGTCTTCGCTGTTTGGGTTCTGGGTTGGGAAAGGGAAGGGAAGCGGTGGGTGGGTGAATGGAGTTAAACAAGTTCATGGCAGGCTGGTTTTGATTTGGATCGTTGGGGGGGATGGCTGGGAAGCAATTGTTTATATGGGAAGTGCTTGGTTGGGTGGTTTAGATCGTGGGAGCGGCGAAATGGTCAGAAGGAAGCACTTATCATCATCATCACTCACCACATTGCTACAGGAACTATCTATCACATCACAGACAACTAATTCGCTACGCTCACGTAAATGAATTGATCCCCCTTGTTCCCCAGGTTTTTGTCATTCAGAACGCATAGCGGAGTTGAACGCAAGGTTGGCAACGGTGCCGTATATATAAGGAACAGCAGTGTCCTCACTCCCACCCAGCCTCATCTCCATGTTGACGAAACCACTAACAGCCAGCGTAAACGCGTTCCTGGTTGTTGACCATGGAAAGTGAATTACCCACCCCTTCGAGCCAAAACGAAAGAGTTGAAGCAGGCGGGCACTGACGAGATTACGTGAAACATCAGGCAAGTTTGGACATGAGACGAGCACCCATGGGCTGTGGTTGCTTCGCAAAGCCTAAGGCGGGCAAGATGTAGGAAGCATGATACTCAAGGAGGCCAGAGAGTCAGTGTAACAGAGTGTGATTGATGTGAAAGAAGGAGCAGAAAGATTGGAGCAGCGCATCACCAGGAATCATCCAACTAATCCCAGAGCCAGACAAGGACAGTCAGAACAGTCAGTCAATAACAGTCAAGTACGATCAGTTATACTTCCATCCTCCCCTCTCGTACATCCATCCATCCATCCGTCCATCCAACTGCTTCTTAACCCAAGGTGGTCGATCGCCAATATGTGACACTCCTCCTTTCCTTGAGCAGTATTACTTCCCATCCCCCGGACGCGGCACACCACAAACCGGTGCATACATAACCCATGAACGCCGCCCAATGCAACCAAGAGATGAACACCCAGCTGATTTCCATAACCAACACGAAAAAGCCAAATCTTCCGTTTTGTGCTCCCAAACAAGATCCTCACCGGACAAAACGTCGACGGCCTTGTTCCCTTGTTCCCTCCCAAAAAAAACCCCCCAAGATCCAATGTGCCCCCCAATTCAAAATCCAAAATCCAGCCCAAAACCAAAAACCAAAACAACAGTCGCTATGCAGCTGGGGGTATCGTCATCATCCGAAGATGGGGTCCGTAAGGAGCGAAATTCTATGCCGATGAAAAAAGAAATGAATCTTTTTCATCATGATACAGTGTATGTCGTCGTTCAAAGGAGTGTCTATCCAGTTTTGGGGGGGATATCAACCGTTCCGATGCCGCCCAAAAAAAGAAAAATTGCCAAATGAAAGTCTATAGTTTGTTTCCGGAGTGGTCCAGCCTGTATAGAAAAAGGAGCGTCGTAAGTGGGTATCTTTCGTTGATGATGATCATGTGACAAGAAAAGGACCGTCGTTGCATTATGCCGATGCATGCTGATTATGGTGAGAATCGTCGCAGTCGTTAAAAAGGAATGTAACACGTCATGAGGGTGTCGTGGAGTCGCTGCTCTCGTAGCCGAGGGTGTGTGTGATCGCTGAAAGGACTGTGGTGTACAATTGCGTCTGTGTTGAGGTGAAGAAATTGACAAGCACCGTGCTGCCGATGAGGGGGAAAAAAAGAAGAAAAAAAAGGGGCTGTGAACTTCGTAGCCGGGTTGCTGGAGGATGTGGCCTCCCTTATGCAATTCTGTCCGTTCCCTTGTCCTGGGGGGTTGGCAGCACGGAGAGCCTGGTATGCGAAGCCAGGCTAGTCTCCTCAGGAGTTGCGCCAGAGACGAACTGGGAGCTGGGCGACTCCGGGACCGGGAGAAAAGACTGTTCGGGACTCAGGAAGGGCGAGGGTGCGAAGGCCGGGTGTTGAATTGGCAGCCAAGAAGACGGATCCACGGGAGGCGGGTAGTCAGGGGTGGTGCTCAGATACGAAGGCCTGATCGTCATGGTTAATCATGTTTGCCCTTGCGCAAGGCGGATAGCAGTCATTGGTGCAACCCGGATCAGGTCCACACGGTCTGGATTGGAGGAACGAACCCGACGCCGTAAGTGTTGGCACCGCCCAGCATTGGCGAGGTGGCCGTGTAACCGCCGTAGGAGCCGTTGTCTTCGGCGTCGCTGTAGACAAGCGAAGACGCGTCGCCGAAGTCGCCATAGGTGCTCGATGCAGGACTGTACCCCCCGTACGACGGGCTGGGGATGTTCAGGTAGTGGGGGTTGACGTAAGACGACGACAACTGGGGCGGGCTAACGGCGCTGGTCGGGCCGGATTCCTGGATGACGGAGAGATCCTCGGTGCTGTAGCTGAAAGCCACGTTGTCCCCGTACGGCAGGTACTCGGAAGACAAGTTGGCGGGAATCATCAGGGGCGAACCCTCGTTCATGTAAAAGCTGGACTGGTTGAACTGAGGGAATGACGGCGTGCGAACAGGCTGGACCCATCCCATCCGCGAGCGGAACTCGTTGACCGCCTCAATGGGGAACTCCATCAGACCGAGGGGCGTCTGGACGTCGCCGTCGGCATGGCCAGAGTTGCGCAGCGAGTAGAGACGGCGAGCGATCTGCTCGACCGGGCCGATGGTCATGCTTCCGAAATAGGCGGCGCCGATCTCGGGGAAGAGACGTTCCATCAGCAGGGCGGCCGTGTAGTACTGCGCAATCACGACCAGGGCGCTAGGCGATGCACCATTCCGCTGCAGGTACATGACGGGTAGCCAAAAAAGCCAAGTGCGCAGAGGCTTCAGGCGGTCGAACTGCTGGGCCACCGAGAGGGACGACGTGACCTTGCGGGAACCCTTCATGAAGGTGATGAGTTGAGCAACTGCCTTGGTATCCTCTCGGTTTTTCTTGAGGAAAGTCTCGAGCTTCTGCAGCTGCTGCAGGGCGCGCTGGAAGGCCTCCAGGTCATCCTCGCGGGGCTGGCTGGGCTGGTGATCGGGAGTGGGCGACGGGGGCGCGGTTGGGAAGGTGCTGCTCTCGGCGATGAAGTCGCCGAATTGTGACTCGTGCTTCCAGGGCTCCATGGCCTCGATCACCTGTTCAAGTATATTGGTTAGCGCATGTTCCCGAAGGTTCTGCTGCACCCGCCCCATAATGAACTTACAGATGAGGTTCCTTGCATGAGTTGAGTCCAGCTCCGCCTGCAGAAGCTAGGTTAATTCCCCGTGCATGTAGCTCGGCTAGCCGCATACTCTATTGCTTACCAATCTGTGGCTTGCCACGAGAGGACAAGAGACGCGGCAAGGATGGCGTCGGAAGTTCCCCGGGAGAAGGTGCTGATGGCCTCCTGGAGACCTTTCAGGGCGATGCCGCGATGCTCATATGCCATGTTCCCAACGGCCGGGCAGCCAGTCAGATATGCAAGGTGCATGGCAGAGAATGCCAACAGAGCATGCAAGACGTAGCGGTGGGTTGCGCCGATGCTGATGATGCTGGAAGCAAAAAGCCGTTAGCGCGACGTCGACGTCTGAAGGTGCATCGAAATAGTGTCTTACGTAGGGATCTGCCGAGTCCAAAGGGTGAAGTCATTGGTGTCAAGTTCCTGCATCTGGTGGCTGATGGATGCAACATGATGGATCAACCTCAGATCCTCGAGAGTCAGAAGCTCAGGGGCGGGGGCAGGGTAGATGCCCAGGCTCGGGAAGGGAAACACCCCGGTGCGGCGCCACTGTTCGATGGTAGCTTCGATTTCCGGCGTCCACATCAGATCCGGCTTGTCAGGCGAGCCAGCCCTGTCGTCGGGAGCGGGAACGTCATTGTACGGGCAGCGGATCTTGTGCTTGGTGCAGTTACGGCTAGAGTGGCGTCAGCTTTCTGACCTGCTTGCTCTTACGAGCGGACACCATACCATTGAGGGAAGTTCTCATCACACCTGATGTGGCGGCGCTTGCAGGTCTCACACCCTTTTCGGGACTTGGTGTGGCTAGAAGGCTGTTAGTCACCGGGATCAGATCGACACGATAGAGGTGGTTTCGAAACTCACCTGCGACGAGGAGGGCCACCGCCGGGACCAGCCATTATTACGAATAGGTAGAAATAAGATTAACGACGAAAGAACTGCAAAGCAGTCAGCAAGTGAGACTCGAGGTGGTTGGCGGGAAGAGCAAGCCTTGCTCACATAGAAAGCAAACACACGATGTAGCCCCCGGGGCAGCGGGATAGCGAGCGTGACGGGTTGCGGGCAGAGGGGCGCGCGAAGGGTAGCGTTAGGAAAGCGAGCGACACTATTCGAAAATTGGAGTGCAGCACACAGACTCGAAGCAAAGCGGAAAATTCGGATTCTGAGTGCAGCGAGGTGGTTCGGGGGTTGCAAGCGGACCGGGATGATCAAGGTAGATCTGAATGGTGTCGTCGTTCCAGCTAGCAGTTGCGAGCCAACTCTTGATCCTCGGCCCTTTGATCCCAACGGCGTCCTCCGTTTCGATCCGCCAGGCTCCTTCTTCTTCTCTTTCCTTTGCCTTTCCCTTTCCCTTTCCCCAGCAGTAGCGATCGTGGATTACTTCCTGTGTCGAGAAAAGATGCCGAGAACTGTGAGCGGGAGTGTGGTGGTGTGGGTAGCGAGCGAGCCAAGATAGGCCTTGCAGACGGGCTTCTGCTTCCTTGGAGTCGTGGTTGCAGATGGCGGGTTGTGAGTTGTTCACTGAAAGGCGGGAGTTGAGGATTTGGCGGGGTTCCGGTTCTCGAGATCTTTCCAAGCACACAACGAAAAAAAAACAAGCGAATGACAGGAGTCGACGAGGACTTCCTTGGGGTGAGTTGCTAAAAGCGAATGTGAGTGGTGGAGTTGCAGCGACGGGGCTGGGTCAGCGATGGTGATGTCTGTGAGATTCACAAAGGAGGAGGAGCAGGGCATTCGGGGGAGCTTTCACAGTTAAATAGCGCCTCGGTCGCTGAGTGGTTGCTTGGTGCGTGGGAACTGACCCCATCTCTAGCCCTGTGCGTTTATAACAGGCAAGCACTCTAGCACCGGGCCCACTAGGTGCACCGAGACTTGCCCAAAAAAGGAACCAGCACGCCCGAGCCCCACGCCGAGGGACCGAGACCTTTCCCAATCAGGCTACTCCGTCTCAAGTGGGCACTTGAATAAAGACGGCAAGCGAAATCGCCAAGCAGCACCGCCAAAGTAGGTATTCTTTTATTTTTTTGTCTTGCGATTTGTTGGTCAGATTGTGCTTCATCTGTGCTTCACCGCAGCAACTTGGTAGACGGGATGCCCGGCATCTCCTTTGGAGGATCCATCGGATGCCGAAGCCAGCGGAGAGTTGGCAACCTTACTGGGGAGAAAAGGCCCGACAGACAAAGTGGCACAGCGCACGAGTGGCGGGTTGCTGAGCGGGAGCAGCCGAACAAAGGCAGGGAGGTAAGCTGGGACCCCGTGGCACCTCGCTGTCGTCGCTGATGATGATGACTTGATCACCTGCTGGCGTCTGGAGGGGACAGTGATTTGAGCTGGCTGCGCTTAAGTGCCGAGTGCCGACGGTGGGCTCATGCAGGATCTTGTCATCGAAGCGCTGTGGAAGCACAAGACAAAGCCGCTCACAGACGAGTCCACGGCTACTGTGCAACACTGTGCACGCCTGAGCTCCGCTGCTCCGGGGCCTGACGTGCCGCATTCCTGTACCGGCTGTTCGCGTGGTTGACCAATATGACGGGCCAGCTTTCACTTGTGTCGTGCAGACAGTTGCCGGGGAGGTGTTGCCTTCAAGGTCCCGAGGCCGCTGTCGAAGGCTTTCTCAATGTCACGTTAACTTGGGCCACGGTTGACTGGCAGTCGGACCGCTCATTACCAAAACCGGTTACTCATGGCTGTGTACCGCCACATCTTGGTGTACAGTTTTAGAGGATTACACTCGCTTACCCACGACTCACATTGGCCGGTTGTTCATTCTTATTATTCGGCATCAAGGTATAACCAGTTGAGCATGGGTTTTGGTCTCTCGGTGGACGGTCAGCTGACCAGGGTCATAGTGGTGAGAGCACCGTCCGGGTTGCAGCACGTAGCCAACCAGACGCTCGATGGAGGCGGAGCATCGGGCGCTCTTTCTGGGAATTGGAGCAAAGTGCGTGATAGGGCTGGGCCGCTGTTTTGTGAGAGCAACCCATGTGCTAGGGCATTGAATTCTCAACACAAGAGACTTTTTACTTGATATGAGTACAGATAGTCGGGGCTTCTCGTTGTCTACCGACATACATGATACATCAATGAATTGATGTGGTGCTTTCACCAAGCTCAGGTAAAGTGCTTCACGCCCTTGGCGCGACATGCGCCGCCGACATCGCGATGCCCAGCCTCTTCCCGGCCCTTGAACGCCAGCTTATTAAGCTCGAAACAAACAACTTGAAAACTCCGGCCTCCACTCATGGCCTGAGGTGACGAGATGAAGCGCTGTGGCGCACAGACTGATGAGTGCAGTGCTGTCGGTGCGGGGTTGTTGAGGCGGCCTTCCACAACAACGGCTCTGCGGTTCTCGGAACCACACTTTTTTTTGTTGGAGTCGCGAAGTCGGTGAGACTCGGGAACACGTTGCGAAGCTTGACCCTAACAAGACGTGAGCCATGAGGCGGCAACGTCATAAATACTCTCTTCCCTTCGGCAAATCCATCTCTCATCCAATCGTATGAAAGGCCCAGCCTGGGGGAGCATATTGATGACTTTTGTCTCGGTTCCAGTGTCAACAAAAGCCCTTTGAAACTTCTTGGCGGGATCTGGTGATCCACATCCACCTCGGCTGTCGCGGACCCTACATAACTAGCGCAAGCCTCGAGGGCACTGGCGTGCTGGACGGCGTTCTTGGAAGACCAGTACCAAAAGAGAGGGTCTGAAGAGGCTCGTCGGGGAGAGTCTCATCAACGAGACAGAATGATCCGATACCTGATGCGAAAAACCCTTGCCAAACAGCCCCCTGCAATAGGCGGTGGGGATCGGGGGTTTTGTAATTTCTGCAGCCCTGATTGGCTGATGCAACGGTTTTCTCGTGTCCAGTTTTGGCTTCCCGCCTTGGCTCTCCGCATGACCCCATACTTGCACCCTTTTCACCACACACATTTCTTCTACAATCCAACAACAAAGAGGAAGCCCTCGCTGCTGCTCTTGAGAGAGGATGCAAAGCTGCAACTCAATGGTTGCTCCGCAGGACGTAGCCTTACTAACGGGGTATTCCACAGCATCTACGAAGATTTTAGGTTATGCATAAGCCTCCAGTTTCTCGGTCGGCGCAAGAGAGGGGCCCTCGGGAGTCGGGACAAATGATGCAAGCGAGCCCCGAGCCCTGGAGTCCCTGGTCGTCCGACAGGGTGAAAGTGCTGGCAGCACGGCCCGAAGGAGAGCGGTAAAATAAAAACACCGACTCCCATCATCGGAGGCGGAGGGGACTCAGCCTCCGCCTTTTCTACCCAAGAACTTTCCCGAGGAGATCGGTCCAAAGCCATGGCACGGAAAATCGGGGCAAGCGATTAGTAAGGCGATATCACCAGACAGCCTTTGAAAAGAGTCGCGCTCGGAGACCAACAAAGGCAACATACATAGGTATTTTGGCCTTTGGTAGGGCTCGCTCACGCGTGAAAGTCGGTGGGTGACGGCCGTCGCATCCCGCGCGGACTCGGCTAGCGAAATCGGCTTGTACACTTCTGGATAAGTCGGTTTCTATTCTTAACGCTATTTAACCTTCTGAGGCGCTCAGAATACCCACTCTGACGTCGCTCGGCGCATTCGGCTGAACAAGTCAGAACATGACGACCGCCGAGCACAGCCCCACAGCGGAGGAGATCCGCTTCGATACAACGTTTCACTCCTGCCGTCGATTTTCGAGACTGTTCGACGACCGCCAAAAACATGGCCGATCCGTACATCGAATTGTCTGAAGAAAAAGTTTCCTGTCCTGGGGTAGAGTGCGGGTCTCAAGGATTCTTTTTCGGTTGATTTCACTGGGATGGTAAACTCCCCAGTGGCCGTGAAAGAGATGGCTCCAGCAAAACAGGATGTGTGGCTTGATTCGGCCATCGACACAATTCCGCCCCCTGCCTGTAACACCACACAACATTCTGTATATCCAATCCTTCTCGGTAAGTACTGACACCGCTGTGTCCTGCGAAGACTGAAAAGCTTCCCCGGTTGCGGAAGCGGTGAGGACCTCCTGGGATGTTGACCACGCTGGGCAGAGCATTGCGCAGGGCGGCGCGCACTGGGGGTTCCCCGAGGCAACACTCGAGCTCCCATCGCGAAGTCTTATTTTTGTGCTACAATAACAGTCATGCCCAATTCATCAAGACAATTTCGTCCTGTCACGGAATGTGAGCAGCAAGCATGGCGGAAGAAAACCCTGAGGCATGACACCCCGGCTCCGACACTCTGGGACACGCTTTGACATCCCGTCCAGTCGGTCCTGGGCACTACCTTAAACCTTACAACATGCACACCAATCATTGGTAAGAACCCAAATCCGGGCATCGAGCGTGTGTGTTCTTCTTTCTAATTATAGCACTTCTTTGTTCGGTTTCCTGATTGGGACATGCCGCCTGAGGATGGACGTGGTGTTCAGCGCAGGACGGGGCAGGGCAAGGCGGCTGAAAACGTCGGGCCACACGACACGACACCACGCGTTGCGCGACATGATCATGGAGTGGCACGGCCGTCTTTCTCGCCGCGCCAATGTATCTCTGTTCTGTCGTTCTGCGTTTCGCTGTTTCTCTTTTCCCCCTTGACGCCCTTCCACCACAGCCCCTTCGGCTCCGCTGGGTTTCTCTTCTCTTGAGCCAATGCCGGGATGCCCCGGGGTGACTCGGCTTTATTCTCTCTCTTTCAGCCTTCCCGAGTAACGCAGACCATCATGTTGCCAGACGGACGCCATGTTCAGGTCAACCCCGACATGGGACACGCCATCGTCCGGCGTATGTATTGTACCGGTACCTAGCGTCTGTCTCCGAGGAGAATTCCATCAACAGCAACCCCACTTGAGCCACAAACCCTCTCCTCCTCTCAGCATTATACGGGTTACACAGCAGTTCACAGGGAGGCATTGCTTACCTCTGCTCATCGAGTTCCCTATTGGCTAGGTGGCCATGTACGTATGCATCCTCGACGACCACGGCGCCACGCACACATGGTGTTTCTGTGGTACAAGTACCTCTCAACAACAGTAGGACAGCAGCAACCATGGTGAACCTTGCTCTCTGCCGTCCAACTCCAAACTGCGGTGAAGAAAACGACATGATCTGCTTGGACGGTAATCGAGAACTCGCTGGAAGCCCAAGAAGAAGAAGAAAGAACTCCGAGTCGCACCAATGACGCGCAGGATTACACTGCACTCGGGGAGGCGTGTGGGCCGATCTGATTCCGGTTGCTTGCTTGCTTTACTTGCTTGCTTGCTTGCTTGCTTTACTTGCTTGCTTGCTTGCTTGCTTGCTTGCTTGCTTGCTTGCTTGCTTGCTTGCTTGCTTCACTTGCTTGCTTGCTTGCTTACGATTGGGTTGGAGATTGCATTCGGTGCGTGCCTGGCTGCCATTTTGGGAGAGGGTCTGTCTTAGACTCGTCCAACGGAAGGGGGATGGGTCCCGTTCGCCCTTGGAGTGAAGCAGTCGGGGCAGTCGGGACGGGATGCTCCCCCATATCGTGGCAAGCCCGGTCTCGGGGAGGCGTCAAGAAAGTTGAGGCCATCAACAAGGACGGTTACGCCCGGTTGTAAACACGCGGTTGTTGCTGGATCGGGTAGGTGCTGGATGTCTTGCAAAGAACACCTTGGTTGGTTCAGGTACCTCGTGGTGCCTTGACAATGGCGTTGCTCCCGCGGTGCTCGGGTATGGCCGTCTTCTAGAAGCACAGTAACATACCTAGGTATCAACCGCCTTTCTCAAGGTTAGTACCCCCAGACCTTCTGCACACCAGGCATGATCTCAGAAACCCGCAAGCTTTTTTGAACGGCAGTCGGGATGGGATGTACGACACTCAAGCCATCCCCTACATGTACAGTAGCCGCCACTCACCGGAGTTATCATGGGACTTGTTTGACGCTCAGTTCACCCATCAGTGCGAAAGAGGCAGGTCGCTTGCCCTTCCACGTGGCTCTTCCAATCACACGATGCCCATGGGCACTCCTGAAACTCGGCGGTTGGTTGGAGAACTTGCTCGCTACACGTTCCATGCATGCATGGCCTTCCGATTGTTGTTGCTCCTGTGGTAGGCGCGGAATGCGGCCCGACAGTTGGGTATGCGACCCTGGAGCGTTGCCTCCGGCCTGGTGACCGCATTTGGAAGAATGCCCTGGCTCCGGTCCCAGCTCGGAGGTACCTGTTTGATGCATTTGAAAGGCTGGCGACCTGCCGAAGGACACTCCGGACACTACTCTGCTATGATCTTGAGATGCCTTTCACTTCCAGTGCCAGAGGTTGGAACTGTATGTTGAGAGCCCAGTGACATCAAACAAGAAGCCTGTGACAGGGAAGCGCCATCTCGACAGCTCACATCCGGTGCCTCGCACAGGGGAGATGAAGGGGTCGATCAGGGCCCGCGCCGGCCCGTCTTTCGTGTGTCGCACAGAGCGCCAACGCCATCATTGGGCCAGGAGCACCGGTGGGAGCGTGGCAAGAAGAAGGATATCTGGTTAAGGAGCGCTTAAGATGCTCGGCGTAGTTTGAGTTACACAGCAGCATGCGAGCATGGCATGGAATGTCATAGTAAGTACCGAGGGGAACTCATTCGCAGCACGCATCCTCCCGTGTCCATGCCATGTCGTGTAATCACCTGGGCGAGCTGAATCGAAACCCGGTGTGTCAAGTAGAGCTGGCTCATACCGCCGTTACAACTCGCACCCTGGAACGTATCCATCTGTAGCGCGTGGAGAACCCCTTCAGAGTAGACCATAACTTGTACCTCCTGTTCTGATGTTCCCTCATGAGATGTTCAGAGGCGTGGGATAGAGTTGTGTCTTGAGGGCGCCGAACTTGGTGATCTGAGCAGGGAGATCTCGGGATACATGTGAGAGAGGCGTGGTGTTGAGATCCCCAAGGTGCTTGTTCCGCAGCACCTTCGGTCCCTTATAGAAGAAAGTAGGACTACTGAACAAAACAAACACACTGTCATTATGTCGGCCAGAGGAGTTCAGTTCAACCATCCATGAATGCTTTGACAACACCCAGGTATCAACCTACGCTTCAACGGTCTCAGCCACAAGAAGGAAAAGAACAAAAAGGAAAGGAAAGGAAAACAACCCAGTATGCGCCTTGCCCAGAAGAACGACAAGATGAAGCCTACCTACGAGCTATCTAATGACCTATCTAAGTGCAAATGCAATCCAGTCCAGTTCGCCGCTAGCTATCTACTGATTCATCTAAGGTAGTAGGCCAAGCCAATGTCCTCCTCCTATGTACTTCCATTGCCCCTTTCCAGCCCCCCTTCCAGAATCCTTCATTCCCATCCACCACCGTCCCCGCCAAAGTCCCTGAGACATTACCTTGGCTCAGATGCACCAATCTCATCAGTCACAGAAACAGCCAAAAAGAATAGAATAGAACCCTCCCCCCCCAAACCCCGGCGTTCTTGTCCAGATCCTCCATCCCGCCTATGCCACCCAGGCCAAACCAACAGCCAGACCAGCCCCAAAACGATCAGCACCCTCTTGTCTCTCTCCCTCCTAGAAGAAGCGACCCAAAGCCTCGCAGTCATTCCCCGCCGGTTCGCACTCCGAGATGCAGGAAGCCCAGCCCAAGTATTGCTCCATCCCTTCATCATCCTCGCAAAGGACCAGCTAGCCGTCGCCTCGTAACGTATCAGATAGGGTCGAGAGCAAGCAACCACCCAAGCACCCAAGCAACCACCCAACCGAACAGACCGGACAGCTAGCCAAGTTAACACAGCTAGCTTTCCCTTCGACCCGTCCCAAGTCTCAAGTCTGCCCCCATGCCACCACCACCGCTCAATCTCAATCGAAACAGAAAACGAATTCGGATCCCATTGTTGACTGCTCTTTTCGCCTCCTCAAGCAAAAACCTTGAATCGCACCCTGGAACTATGCCCATCTCTCAGTTGTCCCCCCACCACACCTTCAACACCCAAGACCACCATTCCTCTGCCAAAGTACGTGTTTGGAGACTACAGGCCACATACGGCAGAGGAAAACCCTGGGGCTCCCACCAACTTCTCAAACCCTGCCTGCAAGCTCATTAGAGCCCCATAATGAGACCATGTATCCCAACAGGGTATCTTCTTCCCCATTTTCTGTTCCCCAGTTCGACCCACCACAAGAGAGAAAACAAACTATCTACGTGTGTGTGCGTGTGTGCGCGTGTGCGCGTGTGGCGTGTGTCTGTGTGTGTGTTGCCGCGCCATCTCTTGATTCGCCCCTCGGTGTTCTCCGATCAAAGGGCATAAGTGGCCTTGAGTGCCTGTTGATCCTGGGGCCGGAGTTGCGAGACAAAGTCGTTGAACTGGGGAATGAGTTGGCGGTAGATGTTGAGCACCTGTCAAAAAACGAACTGCATTAGCACCACCGCCGCTGCCGCACATCAAAGGACGGACCAGAACGCAAGAAAAAAGAGACTCACATTCTGCAGGACCTCGTGCAACTCCTGCTTGACGGGGTTCTGCAGCTTCAGATCCCGATACCGGGCGATCGAGACAAAGAAGCGCAAGAGATCCTTCTCCATCGCTTGCGGGTTGTGCGCCACCACCATGCTGAAGCCCTTGAACGCCGTCGCCTTCTCCTCGGACGGGTCGATGTCGTCCATGGCGTCAAGGAACTCGCGGGAAAACTTGGCGAGGTGCGGCGCAAGCAGGTCGTAGTTGTCGAGACCCAGCCTGCCGAGCGCAATCGCCGCGTTCTCGGTCACGCCCGGGGGCACGCCGGGATTCGAGATGATCTCGACGCACCGCTGGAGGAGCTCCGGCACGAATGGCGCCATGCCCTTCTTGTACTGCATGGCGATCTCGCCCGCGCTCCAACAAGCGTTGTTGACGACGCTAAAGCTCCCCTCAACCTCCTCGTCCAGCACGCTCTCGAGGTCTAGCCGCTTGACCAGAATGGGAAGGATCGAAGGCAGGAAGGGCGTCAGCTGCTCAAAGACAAACTTGGAGCAGTCGCCGAGGAGGGCGTAGGCCGACTGTTGCACCTGGTCGGACGGGTCTTCCATACAGAAGCTCAGGAGCTCAAAGAAGGCTGGCTGGCTGTTCTGGACAAGCTTGACTGCCTTCGCGTTGTCCAGCGCCTGGATGATGGCGCTGAGAAGGTCCAGGCTGGTGACCAGGAAATCCTTGTCGGGTTGGTCAAACTCCGGGTTGTTGGTGGCGGCAAGGGTCTGCTCCAGATTCTGATGGATGATGTTGACGCAGCGAGCAAAGATGGGTTCGGCGAAGGGAGTGAAGGCATCGCCAAGCGCGATGGCCACGTACGACAGACATTCCAGGAGCGGGAACATCTCTCTCGACTGGTCGGGGACCTTCTGCCACCGGTCGATCAGGGCGGGCATCAGCTGGTTGCAGAGTTCGGGCCGTGCCAGCACAGGGCCGATGTGCTCGGCCAGAGTCTGGACGCAGTCGTAGAGGATCCACCTGTTCTTGTCCTTGTACTTGTTGAAGCAGAGCACATACTGTTGGATGATGGGCCCGCAGAACGGCTCGAGCTGTTTGCCAGCCCTTTCTTCCAGATTTGCCATGGCCGACGCGCCCGCCTCCTGGACCTTCTTGTTCTTATCCACCATCTTGCGGAGGATGCCATCCATCATGGGCACAAAGTACGTCTGTCTTTGTGCGGGATCCCGCAAGTTTGCCGCCCATGCCGAGTACCGTCCCAGGGTCCAGCACGTTATTGTCCGAACGACGGGTTCCGGATCGTTGAGCAGGCTGATGAGGTAGGGGATGAGCTCTGGGAGGTGGGGGATCACGACGTCCATGCAGCCCTCGGCAACAGCGCCGAGCGCAAGCACGGCGGCCTCCCGGTAAGGCCAATCTTGGTGCTTCAGATTGGTCTGCAGATACGGCAGGATGGAGGTGAAGACGGGGCCTCCAAAGTCGGTGGCGAAGACGTCGAGGGCTGCGGCTGAGCATTTGCGGAGCGTCCACTTCTCGTCGGGATTCTCGTCGCCAACCTCATCCAGATCGTCATCAATCTCGCCCTCTTCTAGGTCGTCATCCATGCTCGCCAGCTTCTCGAACGCGTTGCCGTTCTGGCTTGCCTCTGCCGATGCCTCGGTGTTGGCGCCGCGTTTGAGATTCTTCTTGGCGAACTGGGGCTTGATGTCTTCTTCCCGATCCTCCTCGTCCTCGTCGTCCGACTCGCCTCCTAGCATGGCGATATCCTCTGGGCTGTACACCATGCACTGGAGCAGCACGGGGATGATCTGTTGGATGTATGGCTCGAGACTCTTCCACAGATCGTCGTGCTCACCAACCGACAGCCAGAATTCGGCGGCTTCGCAGGCAAGGTCTTCGTCATCGCTCTTTTGCTGTGAAATGATGTACTCGACGAGGCCGCTGAGGTGGGGCAGAAGCTTGTCTGGCCTGGTTTCGACGAGGCGGACGAAAGCACGGCAGACTTGGCGGCGGACGTCGGCCACAGGGTCCTCGGCGCGGACAAAGAGATGCTGGAGGAGGTCGTCGATGGAATTGAGCATGGCCTGGGATTTCCTGGGCGTGAAGATGTTGATAGCTGTCAGGGCCTGGGCGCGGACCTTGGGCAAGGGGCTCTTGGTGGCCTGGATGAACTTGGGAAGGAGGACGTTGAGGGGCCGCTGGCCATTGTGCTCGCGCTCCAGCAGCTTCGTGTTGTCTTCGCAGATCTTGGCCATGGCCGCCATGGCGCCCTCTTGGGCCTCGTTGGAGACCTCGCCCGACTCGTTGCCGAGCAGCTTCAGCAGCTCCTGCAGCAGCTCGGGCCAGCTGTAGAGGCCGCCCCGCCGTATCATTTCGGTGGCGATGTTGCCTGCATAGCTGCGGATCTGGGAGTTGCTGTCCTGGATGCCCATGGGGACCGCAAGCTTGATCAGGGCGATGCTCGTCTCGGGAATCTGCTTGTAGTTGGACTTGACGTTGTTCTTGAGCATGATGGCGGCGGCGGAGCGGACTAGGTGCCAGTCATTGGCAGATTGCGCCAGGCCAGCGGGCGGCTCGGGACTCGAAAAGATGTATGCCAGGTAGCTGTTGATATCTGGGCTCGCCTTTGCTTGGGCGAGCATCTGCGCGGGAGGAGTTGGTCAGTTTTCGCGCCGACGCGCAGTCGCAGAGGCCCACGGCAACTCACAATTTCGGCCTGTTTCTGCGCGGCCTTGTCAAAGCCGCTCAGAGAATCCTTCAGACATGCTGCAAGAGTCCGCAAGGACTCTGGGTTGGGCTGCCAATCCATGGCGGGAAAGCAAGGCGTCGTCGAGTATCGCGGGGCGGGGCAATGTGTGGTCCGGGCTGCTCTCTCGAGCTCTTGCGAATTGGCGGGTGCCCCAGGCCCTGGGCGAAGAGATGCCGAGTGCAGGTGAAGACCAGAACGTAGGAGTCGACGGTCAAACTGACTTTCGTCGTGGGAGCAGAATCGCAGTCTTTTCGGGGAGTTGGTCTATGGGCTGGAGGATGGCGTTGACGGCATTCTTGTGGTCTGCGCAAAGTGGGGTGAAGCAGAAGCTGTTAGCCTTTTGCATGCAAGCCAGGGGCTGGTTGGGCCGCCGTGGTATCACCAGGAATGAAGCATGTTAAGCGCGAAACATGCTGCCTGTCGGCGGCCGTTTACCCAGACCGCGAGGATTTAGAGACCGACGCACCTTGAACCCAGTGGAGGCTATTGAGCCATCGGCCTGTGCATGTGAGGTAGATTCCTTACAGAACGGCCTATGTCAAACAGCAGTTCATGAGGTGGTGGGAAGAGAATCAATGTTTCAACTGTGGGGTGTTTCAAACCGTGTTGGTCTGCCCCGTAACAATTGCCTGAATATGCGCCGCAGGGGTGTAAGACTTTGGCGGGGTTCAGCGGGGCATGGTGGAGTGAGGGTTAGGGTGGGGCGGGTCAGGCAGCTCAGTTCCTGGACAGCCGCGTCAACTCCTCTTTCCTGAACATGCGCCTGTCCAGTATCACTGAGAGTTTCGATGGCTTCTCGCAGAGACTGACATCCTGTCATGAGACGTCATATATACAAATACATAGAACCCGCAGCTCCCGGCCTTCTGCCAACGTAGGGCCCTTCCCATCTCTGGCAGTCTCGCTCGGTCAGCCCATCGACGATTCTCTAGTTCGCTCACACATGCCGTGTCCTCGACATCTTGCCGTAGAACCACGTCACGAATCCCGTGCGACAGTGAGTACCCAAGTTGGGTAGGGAAGGACCCCGAACAGAGCAGCCTAGATTGCAGCTTTGTCGAGGGTCGGATTTCCACTCTCATCAGGCAGCGTGCCTGAGCAGCCAATGTGTTTCTGAGGCCGTCACAGAGACGGTTCCCAACCCGTTACCGGTCTGACATTGTGAGCGTTGACGTGCTGGCAGTTGGAAGTCTCCTAGTATCAAACGGCATCTATTCCGGACGCACCGTCAGAGGGTGTCTGCGAAGACGCAATGACGGGCTGCAGTTGCGCTAGCGCGACCTCGACGACCTTTTTGAACGCGTCCATTTCCTCCTCCACGGTGCCGCCCAAGCCCGTGCTGGCCAAGCTTATTGAGTTGGCGACATATGTCGAGCGCTGCGTCTTCCTCGCCAACAACTTGGCCAGCCGTGTCGTGAACTCGATTGTCGGCTCCACCGTGCAGAGTGGTGTTGCCAAAGGCTGGCTTGGGTTGTACTTCTGAGCCGAAGTCAGTAGCTGGCATCGAGAACACAGAGTATAAAAGTGAACATGCATCAGGGAGAGCATAAACAAACGACCCTAAGGGAGTCGGGGAGGCTGCTTCCTCCATGGATGCCGTAGTCAGAAAGAGAAGAATGGCCTTGGACTTGACCGTCAGATGGAGGTAGACGCGAGTGTCGAGCGACCGCGGGAGGGGAAATGATAGTTGAACTGGGGCTTCCATTCTCTGAGCTGGACTGCTGTTAGCTGTGAGATGATATCCCTTCCAGCTTGTTGACGAGAAAGTCTTCGCACCCGGCTCAGGGTCAAGTTCAAGTTTGATAAAGAATTGGTGAGCTGCCCGTACGAAGTATTTCACCGTATTGGCGAGTTAAAGTGGAAGTCTCAAAACAGCTAGGGTCAGGGCTAGAGCTGGTCAAGTCAAGACCTTCCAGCCCCGAGCCAGCTTTCAGCCTCGCTCATCGCAATTCCTGCATTGTTCTTCGTTCCCAGGCTTTACTTCCTTCCTGTCTGTCAGTGTGCATATCAAATCTCATGTCCATTACCCACGTGTAAGATTGAACCCCCATGAGTTCCTGACTAACACAATCTATAATCTTCGCTTCATTCAATTCTTATCAAATTTACACTTCTGCGATCGGAAGAGTCCGTCGCAGACCAACACACAATGTACAATACACTTTCCCACAAAACGCTCCCGCCCTCTGCTCATCGGTGGAGGGGATAGGAGACAAGACGCGTCGACTATTTGTGTCACCTGTTTTGGTTTAGCAGCGGAAGACAAGCACAAAAGGTGGCAGAGGGTCAAATCCCATTTGTGTCCGACGCAGGCACCCGCCGGCTTCCGGCTCCGCTCCTTCCGTTGACTGCCCCCGTCCATGTGAACCCCGGGCCTCCGGTTTTGTCTTCCAAGTTGTTGCAAAACACGCTCACTACACCGTCGAAATGGAGGAGGAAACACCGTGGAACGGCATCGAGAGTCGAATTGAGGACCCCGAAGAGCTTCAGGTCATCTACCGCACGCTAGACTCTTATCAGTGAGCAAAACTTTGATTTCTCTGCGTCATGGCCGCACCTGCCTCTTCCCACCATTTCTTTTTGATGGCTACCTACCACCTTGACTCATCAATGGTTGCCTAATGCTCTCCTCGGACACTAACCTTGCTATAGGCAGTATGCCAAAGTTGCCCATTTCCAAAGTACGCATGTCCGCAGGCAGGCCTTCTACGCGTTGCCCCAGGCCCACTGGCAGAGGCTCGCAGCGCCTCCCTTCAACTATCTCGACACGCTGGACAAGATAGACGACGCCATCGAGTCCAATGCAGAGCTCGCCCGAGTGGTCTTCAAGACGGGCCTCGGCATGTTCCACGTGGGCATCCCGTCTGACGACGGCGGACCGAAATTGCCTCCGCACTGGAACGGCTCAGCAAAGCCCAATGACCTTGACAAGGCCCGCAGCACCATCCGCCAGTTCTACCGCGACTGGTCTGCCGACGGCGCCCGTGAGCGGGAGGCCTGCTTCGGTCCTGTCATGCGCGCCATCGTCGCCGAACAGGAAGCCAGGGGACCGGACCAGGTCCAGCTCAAAGTCCTCGTTCCGGGGGCAGGCCTTGGCCGCCTCGTCTTCGAGCTGTGCATCAGAGGGTGCGAGACGGAGGGCAACGAGATATCGTACCACCAATTGCTGGCGTCGTCATACATTCTGAACTGCTGCCCGCGCGCTGGGCAGCACACCATCTACCCTTGGATTCACACCTTTTCGAATCACAGATCCCGGGCCAACCACCTGCGCGGCTATGCCGTCCCCGATGTCCACTGCGCGACCGAGCTCACAGAAGCGCAGCAGACGCGGCCTATCGGTGCAATGAGCATGAGCGCCGCCGACTTCTTGTGCCTGTACGCCCAGGAGGATAAGGCGGCAGCCTACGACGTGGTAGCCACCGTCTTCTTCCTCGACACGGCGCCCAACCTCATACGGTATCTGGAGACCATCTTCCACTGTCTGAAGCCTGGCGGTATTTTGGTCAATGTTGGGCCCCTGCTGTGGCATTTCGAAGGCCGCGTGTGGGACAGGGACGAGCACGAGCGTGAACACGAGGAAGTCGAGGGCGCCGCCGGCCACGACACGTCGGGGATCGCCGACCCTGGTAATTTCGAGTTGACAGACGATGAAGTGATGGCGCTGGTAGCACAAGTTGGGTTCGAGATTGTCTCCCGAGAGACGGGCATCGAAGCCCCGTACATCCATGACGCCGAGTCAATGCTGCAAACGTCGTACAGGGCAAGCGCCTGGGTCGCTCGCAAGCCGAGCATGGCAGCAGCAGTCACAGCTTAGCTCGGTCAATGTTTAGCCGTCAAACACCCAAAGCTACGCCCGCGCTCTGTCTCAAACAGGATTGGGTATGATGTGACAGTCAACCAACTACAATTCCATGGCGCCCTAGCCCGCCCTCTACAGCTTGACATCTAGCTCCCCCTTCTGCCACATGGCGCCGCCATCGATCTCGATCGCCGCCCCATTAACATGCGCCCCGGCCCGGCTCGTCAGATAGACCACCACCCCAGCAATGTCCTCCCCCCTCCCCAGCCTCCTCATTGGGTTCGCCTTTGCCAGCTTCTCCGCCCCGCCAGCCAAGCTCAGCAGCCCGTTGCTCATCTTGCTGGGGAAGAAGCCCGGGCAGATGCTGTTCACCGTGATGCCCCTCGGGCCCAGCTCCAGAGCCAGGTTTCTCCCCAGGTGGAGCACGGCCGCCTTGGAAGCGCTGTAGCCGTACGTGCCCTGCGAGCCCAGCGTGCCGACGCCCAGCCCCGCGACGCTCGACGTGATCACGACGCGGCTCGGGTCCTCGGCGCTCGCCCGCCGCTGCAGCAGCGGCGCGAACTCGCGCACCAGGTTGAAGACGCCCCGCACGTTGAGGTCCATGACCTTGGCGAAAGCCGAGTCCGGGTGCGTGTCGAACTGCTCCCCCCACGTCGCGCCCGCGTTGGCCAGCAGGATGTCGACGTGCCCCGTCCGCGCCGACACCTGCGCCACCAGCTGCCGCACGCCCTCGAGCGTCGCGCCGTCGGCCGGCACCGAGATGGCCTGCGCGCCGGGCCGCAAATTGGGCAGCGCGTTGAGCGCCTTGCAGGCCGCCTCGCAGGCCGCGGCTTTGCGGGACGAGATGAAGACCTTGGAGGCGCCCGCTTGGAGGAGGCTACCTTGGCAAGAACGGTAATTTTTGGTTAGTGAGGTCTGGGTCTATGGAGAAGTCGAGTAGAGTGATGAGGGTTGGGTGGTTGTTGCTTACGCCGAGGCCGCACTGAGACCTAGGCCGCGGGACCCGCCTGTTACGACGGCGACCTTGCCTTCGAGGGAGAAGAGGGATGGGAAATCGTGGAGCTGTGCTTCGGCCATGGCGGCTGGTGTCTTTTTCTCAAGCCGGGGAATTGTATGTATGGTATGGTTATGTGACGAACTGGGGTGATATTTGGGGATTGAACTGGAAGGAGTGCTTGGGAACGCGAAAGAATTACAAGAGCAACCACGGATGAAGTTGTTGAGTGAAAGTAGCCCCCTTCCCCCAAGCTTCCCTCCCCCTTGATATTTATCATGATGTCGCCGCCAAGTTGTGGGGATCCCTGGTTGCCTCGGTCCAGGCCGATCCGGCGAACCACAGCGTGGCGTCACGGCCCCGCTTCGGCTGTCCGAAACAACCTCGGGAGCTTCACCGCGCTAGCTTCATCTGCACATCCATGTCTCTACTTGTGCATACCACACACAGTATGGCCGACTGGTAGACTTTGTTCCTATCATATGTGCCCGGATCTGTATAGTAAAGCCAACGCTGCAGAGGTGGCTCACGGGTATGGTAGCCGGTCTCTCTATGTCCAAGTTCGGAACTGCCGTCGCTTTTATTAGTGCCCGTTCTGATTGTGACATGCTTCGTCCACGCTTGGGCTTATGTACAATACAACCCCGTGCAGCAAAAACGTCCAACAACAAACACGACAACATTCATCACGCATAATTACAGGGAGCCACCTCAAACTCCAGTCCAACCGCCCTGTCTCCAACTGCTGACGCTCGGCGAAAGAAAACCTAACTAAGGTAGAGTGTGTATGGAGACATAACACGTACATCTTCCGAACCCCTCACGCCACCTGTAGTGGCCAAACGCCTCTACACCGCGACCAAACGCGGCTGCGGTTGACCCTCGAGCGCCTGGGGCTGTTGCGGCCCAGCGGCCCCCTCCCGCTGTGGCTCGCGACCCTCCTGGCTCTCCGCAGCCGCTTGCTCGGCCTGCTGCTGTTGCGCAAGAGCAGCAGCAGCAGCCGCCGCCGCCGCCCTTGCCTCCTCGGCGGCCCTCCGCTCCGCCCGCTCACGCTCCTCGAGCTGCTGGATATGCCTCTCGGCCACGCCGGGGGCGAAGCTCGCCAGGAACAGAATGCCTGCCCTTTCAATCCGCCTCATCTGGTCCCTAAGCCAACTGCCGTTCTGCATCCTCCTCTGCGCGAGCAACCTGGCGGCGGCCTGCGCCGGATCCGGGTTCGCCCCATCGTCGCCGTTCTGGTTGACGCCCGCTGCCGGCTGGGTTTGGGTTTGGTTCTGCTGGTTCTGGTGCTGGTGCTGGCGGTCGGGGTCCGCGAACGGGATCATCCCCTCTAGCTGTTCCCTCACGGGATGGAAAGCATTGTTGACCATTCCGTTGAATACGCCCGTGTTAATTGCAAGCACCACGACGAAGGCCAACACCAGGGACAGCCAGCGCTCCCATGACGGGTCTGAGTATGAGAACCACCAGGCAAAGAGAACCAGTCGAACGATTAGCCAGACATGCGGCCATGCGGCCGCGATCAGCGGCGCAACGCCGGGGTTGCCCGGATGATTGATTTGGGCCGCCGGTAGCGCCGCTGCCGGGGCAACGGGGGCAGCAGGGGGGGCAGGGGCAGCTACCGGTAGACGGCGGATGGCTGGGGGCTGCTCATTCGGCACTCGAGGCAGCGGTTGTTGCTGGACCAGTGGTGAGTGAGGTCGATACGGCTGGGTATGAGTTGGCGCTGGGCCTTGGCCAGTCATCGTTATGTGCGCTTGTCCCTGCTGGATCTGCATCTGGGTCTCACCAGGTACCAAGGATGGGATCAAGGGCCGATAAAAGCCAGGGAACACAGGCATCGCTCTGTGGACAGGGGTCGTGTACATCTCGGAGCCGCTGTTGATGAGCAGGCCCCGGGGACCAGTAGGGGACGAGAGGATATAGACCTCCGGTTGGCCTTGGTTTGCCGACGTTTGGCCCGGTACGTGCAGGCTTCTGGACCCAACGCTGCTGCCCTGACTGACAGACCTGGCTGAAACATCGGGAGTGGCTGCCCGGCTGGCATTTCTGGACAATCCCGGAAATAACGGGCTTGTAACTCCTGGCTGGATTGGCTGGACGGGACTGTTGAAGTTAAAATTGGCGAGCTCGGCCGCCATGTTGGCCGGATGCGCGCCCGCCGCATTCCGCTGCATGGCGTTGGCCATGGCCTGAGCGGCCCGAGTCGCGTCGGCGCCGTGCATAATGTTACGGACATCGGCTGCCGAAAGCGGCCTCTGCCCGACAGGGTCCGGGGTCTGGCCCGGCCCGACTGGAGGACCGGGAACAGCGTCAGAAGGCACGACAACCTCGTTCATAGTAATCCTGAAGCTGTATCGCTGCCCATCCGGCCCAGTGCCTTCATGTGTGACGGTCTGGTGAGACTGGCCCAGGGGACTATTCCTCCCTCTGGCAGGGTCCGCCACGTTTCCCTGAGGGTTATTTACACCCTCCTGGGGCGCCTGGTGAGCCAATGCGGTGCGGTTATTCTGTTGTTGAGCCAACAATTGGCGATAATTTGCCTCCCCCAATAACTGGCGTTGATGTGCCTCTCGTTGGCGCAATTGAGTCAGCCGCTGGAGCATGTCCTGTTGCTGGCGGTGGTGTTGGAGGTGGGCGGTGGCGTGCGGTTGTGATGCGGTATGCGCTGCGGCATGCGCTGCGGCGTGCGGCGCTGAGCCTGGACGCGGCATGGAGGCATTTGAAGCAGTGCGGAGCGCATTTTGAGGAAGGTGATGAGCATAGGGGTGTGGATTCGACGTCGGATCGTTGGGCGGAGGGATATCGCCCGTGTCCCTGACCACCAGATGGATCGTTTGTTGCTCGTTTGCCCGAATCTACCACACAGCCAGGAGTGTCAGCATACTGTTGGAGTTCCATCTCGCCTTGCAAGAGGGGGAGCCCTACCGCTTCTTCGCCAAACACATCATGCAGCGTATCGGTGTCGCGTGCCAGGAGCCGACCCCGGTGTATCAGTCGTTGGTGGTCGTCGGCGGGTCGCCATGACAGGCAGTCCCGTATCTTTTCCTTTAGCTGCTTCAAGGTTGTAGAAGCCGGGAGGTCGGGAAACCTGAGGTTGCCGACACCGACGGTGGGCGACACGATCTGGAGGTTGACCAGCAGCGGTGCGCCCGCTTGCGGATCGGGCGGGGCGGAACCTGATCGATCGTCCGCCATCCTGTCTGGCTCGGTTTCAATGCCAGTGGCAGAAATATACTCCGCTGTGTTGACTAGAGTGCCAGATGCTGATGGGTGACTGCATTCAAGCGGATGGCGGTGATGCGCGATGGCGGTTGGATCGGTCGTCACTCCGTTGACGATGTAGACGGCATGCCAGGCATCCACAGGTCTCCAGGCCGTTTGATAGAACCAGAAAGAAGGACGAGAAGGGATAGCCTTTTCAAACAGCGCAATCCAACGCAGGGGTTATCGGAGAACGAACAACAACTTCTGCATCTGAAGGCTGTGATGTTCTCCTGTTTTTGTTGTCCTAATCCTTCGACCCTGAGTTCTGCAGACCCTTATTATTCATCACCAGCTCAAACAAGTTCCACGCTGTCATCCTCAGGAGCACTGTCGAAATAGCGCAAGGTACAGCTACATGCCCCACCTGCATGATCACATGCGAGACACAAAAAATGATATTCCACACCATAGTCGTAAGCCGGAGGAATGCCGCATTTTATGTGGAATTTGGCGAGATTGACTCTCGTCAAGTACCCACAGCCTTCTACAAAAGCCCTCCCCGTCCCGAAGTGTCGGGCCTGTGGAACGTCGTTCCTTCATCATCACTGGCTGCAGTTCTTCGTCCAAAGTGCACACGTGCGTCATGAGAGTCGCAGCTTGAGCTCTCCCCGGTGCAGCCAAGTCCCCTGCGTCGATCCCCCCAATCGCGAGCTTGGAAGCGCAGCGGCGTTGAATAACAAGCGCCATCCCCCGACCTCCGCAACCTCAAAGTTGCGAAGGCGGGCAAGCGATGCAGGTTCGTCAAACAACCGCGCCATTCTTGCTCCCTCGATTCTTGTATAAGGCCAGAGTTTGTTAAAACGAAGACACAATGGCCTTTTTTCAGATTGGCCAGGTCTCGACCACTGTCGGGCTGGCTCTCTCGACCATTGCCCGGCGCTCGACTTGTCACGCTTGCGGCTACCGACCGACCTCCAGATCCTTTAGCACTGCGTCTCGACGAGCGCAACCAGCCCAGCGTAGCCAAGGCCGACGACCCTTTTCGCATCAGTCGCACAGGCCCAGGGCCGACTCCAAAGTGCAGGACTCGAGGATCCGCTGGTATCCCATCCCCGTCGGTCTCGGCGTTGGGTTTTTGGGGCTGGTGCAGTTCTACAAGGTCTATACTAGGGAGCAGGAGAAGCAGGCCGAAGATGGCGATCTTGATGAGCGTCCGAAGAGGCGGCCACGCGTGCGACCAGATGGTCCTTGGTAGGATACCCGACCCCTGCTGTGCCCGGCTCTTGGGGTTGACAAGAGCACAGGCAGGTGCAAATCATGTCCACGTTGCCCCTGAAGGCCATGTCTCGGTTATGGGGCAAGTTCAACGAGTTGACCCTGCCGACCTTCCTTCGTGTCCCCGGCTTTCGGCTGTACGCCTTCATCTTCGGCGTCAACCTGGATGAGGTTGAGGAGACGGATCTCCGCAAGTTCCCGAACTTGGCCTCCTTCTTCTATCGCACCCTGAAGCCAGGCGTGCGGCCGCTGGATCCGAATCACAACGCCCTTCTCTCACCGGCCGACGGTCGCCTGCTGCAGTTTGGGCAGATCGAAGGTGGTGACATCGAGCAGGTGAAGGGCATGACCTACACTATCGACGCGCTGCTGGGCCAAAGCAGCCCGGCCCCGAGCATCTCAAGCCAGACGTCGCTCGACAACCCCCCCCAAGCCAACGAGCGCGAATCTGACGGCGACGAAAATGTCGTTGCAAAAGATGAAGAATTCGCCCGCGTCAACGGCATCTCCTACACCCTGCCCGACCTCTTCTCCGGCTCCAAGAAGAAGAGTAAGAGCAGGCCCAAAGACGAATCCGTCACTCCAGACCCGGAGGCCAGCGTGTCCGAGGTCCGCGCTGAGCTCGCCCTCGGCGAGAAGTCCTGGCTCAACTACCTCTCGCCAGGGGGGCGGCACACGCTGTACTACGCCGTCATCTACCTCGCGCCCGGGGACTACCACCGCTTCCACTCGCCGACCAACTGGGTCGTCGAGCGGCGCCGCCACTTCGCCGGCGAGCTGTACAGCGTGTCCCCCTACCTGCAGCGTACGCTGCCCGGCCTGTTCACGCTCAACGAGCGCGTCGTGCTGCTGGGCCGTTGGCGATGGGGCTTCTTCAGCTACGTCCCCGTCGGCGCCACCAACGTCGGGGCCATCAAGATCAACTTTGACAAGGAGCTGAGGACGAACAGCCTAACGACGGATACCGAGGCGGACAAGGCCGCCGATGAGGCGGCGAAGCGGGGCGAGCCTTATCTGGGCTACTCCGAGGCGACGTACGAGGCGGCTAGTCCGGTTCTCCGGGGCCATGCTCTCCGGCGCGGCGAGGAGATGGGCGGCTTCCAGTTGGGCAGTACTATTGTGCTTGTCTTTGAGGCGCCGGTTGGGGAGCAGGACGAGAGCGGGAAGCATACGGCCGGGTGGCAGTGGGCTGTGGAAAAGGGGCAGAGGGTCAAAGTCGGGCAGGCGTTAGGGCATGTCGACGTTTGACCTCGAGTCTCTGAAAAGGGCGTGTGGCATTGAGTAAGTATCAAAAGTACACATGGGGAAGTTGACATGCGCGAGCGGCAATCAACTTGTAGCGATGGCTAGGATGCCTCCCACGCGGGAACAAAAAGGGGTTCAACAGGCCAGGAAGATTCAACAACAGTTTCAGAACCTCATCTATATTCTAACAGCACGTCTCTATGACCAGCGCTGGGATATGGAATGCAGAGAAAAAAATATGGGAAAGAACTGACTGCTGAACTCCGGACCATGCTAACCCAAACTCCTCCTCCCCGAGCGCCGCCCCTCAAGCACCGAAGACCTTGAACTTCTCCTCGAGCGGGCGAAACGTCTTCTCGCCCGCCACCGGAATGCCCCTCCCACCGATGACCATCTGAGCCGTCAATTGCCAGGTAGCGGGGATCTTCCACTCCTCGGCGACCTTGGCGTCAATCAAGGGGTTGTAGTGCTGCAGGTTGGCGCCGAGCCCCTCGGACTCGAGAGCCGTCCACACGGCGAACTGCAACATGCCGGTGCTGTGGGCAGCGAAGCTTGGGAACCTTGTGTTTGTGTTTCAACATGTCAGTATATCTCCATCATTCCTATCCATCATCCCTCGTACTGTACAAAAGAAGGCAAAAAAACGTACTTGTCCGCATAAGCGGGGAAATTCTTCTGCAGCTCCTTGACGGGCACGTCGTCCTCGAAGAAGAGGATCGAGGCGGCGCTGGCCCTGAACATGGCCATCTTGTCGGCCGTCGGCCGCCACTGCTCCGCGGGCACGATGGCCCGGAGGACGTCGGCCGTCATGTCCCAGAGCTTGTCGTGCTCGCCGCCGAAGAGGATGACGACCCGGTTGGACTGCGAGTTGAAGGACGAGGGCACGTGCTGCAGCGCCTCGGACACGATAGTCTCGATCCGCGACGTCGGGACCGTGAGCTTCTTGTTCAGCGGGTAGAAGGTGCGGCGGGCCCTGACGAGGTCGAGGAAGACGTCGGTGCTGTTTGTGGTGGTGGTGGTTGTGACGCTGCCCATCTTGCTGGCTGTGGTGTTTGTTCTGGTGACGGTGGTGGTAAGAGGCCGGATGGTCGACTTGCGGAGGGCGCGAGAGACCGAGATGAGGACTCTGTACATAGACTTGCTCTGCAGAGGTACTGATTGTTTTCTTCGAGACTGTGGTGAGTGTGGTTGAGTAGCTGGTGAGGCTGGCATTGATGAGAATCAGGCACGAGATGGGAGTATGGATAGAGACGGGTATATATATTCGAAGCACCGAGTTCCACACGATACCTACTTAGGTACAATACGTTGGCAATCCTTGAGTTATCAAGACACGGTCCACGTTCTTTGCCCCGGCAGTTCTCCGCGACATGAAGAACTCGCGCGCGATTCCATCGGGGTCTTTCTGCCCCCGATTCTCCACCCGGGCTCCATGGAGTTTACTGTCCCACCGATAATGGAGTCCACAATTGTTGATGCCATGACTAGAGAAATGGCATCAGGCCGCGCGGGAGACCAATCTGGAAGCCAGTAACATTCGTGTATGATAAGCCGTTACTTAGGTTGGGTAAATGTGGAGCAGTGAACCGGCAAGTGGTGAATCACAAATACCGTGACATGTACAGTCGGCGGCCATCATGGAAGCGATGTTGACAACAGAGAGTTTTGAACGCATCTCAAATCATTGGAAATCGGAGGAAGTGCCAAGATCCCTGTCGTCCGCGATCAGGGGTCATCGTTTACTGTGATAACCAGTTACACCTCCTCCACGGTTTTAAATCCTAGTGCGGTACTTTGACCCACTTAGTTCCAATATTTGGCCAGCCACTGACGAAATTCACCACCCAGGTCACTTTTCTAGCACTTTCTATAGGAAAGTACTTGCAATTCAAATCCCCCGTATCCTCCTAAAAATCCACACCTTCACTGGCACCCACAACGGCACCGGCACCTGTAATGGATATCCGGGCGTTGGTCAACAACTGCAATATCCATGCCTCGCCCACGGCCGTACGGTTCTACCAGCTTCAACAACAACGGCAAGCCCGCGATGCCATCCAACGTGGCCCAGTTCTACGGGGTCTACGGCACTCAACACCTCTTACACGCGACGAAAAGATCGAGATTCGAACCCTTCGCAAGCA